>CAWUFW010018059.1:0-229584 GCA_963921515.1 Calotriton arnoldi
CCAGCAAGTCCACTCTGTTCCTATTCCTACTGCCTACTGATACTAACTCATCAAATTTAATCTGCCGGATCAGCAACCCCCTACACCCACCCCTTCGCACCTCCATCCCCCTCCCCCTTCCCCCCCCCCCTGTCCTCTTTCCCTAGGCAAAAAAGGTCCATGGGCCCTTGTGATGCCTCCTAGATAAAGCTGCGCCCCATCGCCACTCATCTTGTCCACCGCAAAAAAAGAAACTCCAAAAAACCCCACCAAGTGATTATAGGAATTAGAAAACACACACAGTTTTAACCAGATTCATCACACTAACATCCCTTGATTACCCCTCAGGTCCATTCATGCCCCTAGTCTTGGAAGAGAATACTCTGTTAGTTCCCTTATAAATGATTTTTAGTCGTGCCGGGCTGAGTAGATAAGCCTCGCATCTCAACTTTTGAAATGGTAAAATTAGCTTGCGGAGCCTCCACCTTCTTTCTACCGTAATGTGGCAGAAATCTGGCCTGACAAAGAAGGTGTGGCCTTCAGCCGTGCGTCTTGATTCTGGTTGGGCTTTGTCAAACACTGCCTGCCGAAGGAGGGAATTTCCGAAAAAAATCAGTATAGCTCTGGGTTTTTCATTCACCGCATTCTGCCCCTGCTTTTTCTTGAGCATAAGTGGAAAGCGATGTACACGCTGCACCTCAGTGTCCCAGTCCCACTGTGAGAGTTCGGGAAAACCACCCTTCAGCAAGCGCAGCACAAATCCTCTAATGTCCCCTCCTTCTGCATTTTCCGGGATACCAAGAAGTCTTAGATTGTTACGCCGTTGGCGATTTTCGTAATATTCTAACTTCCACATCACGTCCAACATCCGTGATTCATTTGACATGACTTGTCGGGCTGATTTCTCCATTTCAGCTTCTAATACAACCACCCGTTCTTCAAGAGCCGTAGTTCTCTCTGCGATCTCAGTACAAGATTTATTCACTTTCCTAATGGTGCCTTGAAGCTTCTTCGTTGCAAAGTGAGCCCGTTTATGCTCTTGTCTGGCTTCCCCATGCATCTGTTTGAGGGTTGAATAAATCAAACTCATCAAGGGGGAAGATTCTACCTCCTTCATAGGGTGGTCAGGCTGATTTTTAAGGACTTCTGCAAGGTCTGCATTGTCGTATCCACCATCTTCTGTTAAAAATGAGTAGCCGAGTGGTCCCATTTTAGTTGGCTGGAGCGACTATTATCTGACCCTGATTGTCCTGCTCCGTGTTTTTTCCCACTTTGAGTTCTCCTTCTTCCTTTGGTGAGAGAAGGCAGGCGTTTCTGAGTGCTAGGGTTAGAGAGGAAGCTATCTGAATCCGTACCTGAATTATCCATTTCTGAGATCTCACCTTCACTGGGATTGGATAGCTCAGAATCTTCGTTTAAGGAAAATAATTTTTCTCTACATTCTGGGGTCCCCCCAACCTTGCCCCGAATAGCAATGGACTTAGGGTCTTTTATTGAACTGTCCTCCACAGCCTTCTCCATGCTATAATGATTGTCAACTATTATAGCTACTAGTACCCCTGCACCCCCCTGCACTGGATCATGAACCTCCATAGCAGCTAAACTGGTAGTCACATCATCCACATTGTCCACTGGGGGGGTCAGTGTTCTCCTCTGTCAGCACTGTCAGAGTCCCTCCATTCAAAGTAGAAGTCTCCTCTTTCTCCACGTTACTCGTTTTCTCCTTCAGTTTCCCTTGTCCAGAGAACATCCCAGGAATCACCCGGTGTTGTCTGGCAGGTTCAGCCTCTTCTCCGAGACGCTGCTCCTTGTTTTTGGCTTTCCCTGCCTCCGCCTCCTTACCTCCTGCCAAGGGAGTAGCGTCTCCAGCTTTCCTCCCGATCGGAGTTTTCCGCGAAGCCGGCGGGCCCCTAAGACTCCCAGCAGCATTCCCACTCATCGCGCCACTCTCCGCGCGGTCCCGCGGGACCTTCGGCTGCTTCGGGGGCATCCTGCTTAGAAGAGACCAGGTCTGGAGTCCACCGCCGTACCAACGGAGAAGCGCTCGAACCAGCAGATAAGTAAGTCGGGTGGTTACTCCTGACAACCTCTTTCCTTGCAATCGTCGCCCGCCGTCCGCTATCAGGGGGCTGATCATCTGTATAACCCGGGGTTTTTTACACGATTAAACCACGTTTAAGCCATGGAGCAAAGATGTAATGTAATGTAAATTTAACTTGTATAGTGCGTACTGTCACCCCACGGGTATCCTGGCACTGAGACTTACCCTGTTGTCAGTGTACATATAGACGACCTGCCCACAGATAATAAATAACTCGTATTACTCCTCCCTCGGGAATAGCCAAGTCTTCAAACTCTTCCTGAATGGGAGCAAAGTCTGAATTTGTCTAATATTTAAGGGGAGATCATTCCAGAGTCGTGAGGCTGCTACGCCAAAAGCTCTGCCTCCCGTCCTAGTCTTCCTAAATCTCATAGTAATCACCAAATTTGTACTTGATGAACAGAGGTTTCTCCTGGGAACATACCAAGTAAATTTTTTCTGCAAGGATTTCGGACCCAATCCATGTACTGCTCTAAACACAATACAGAGGGATTTGAATTGTATTCTCTGACAGATTGGCAGCCAATGAAGGTCCTTCAGGGCCAGAGAAGTTGAAGATCTACGCTGCCTATTTAAAGCCAATTTGGCTGCTATAGACTGAATCCTTTGCAACTTCAGTAACACTGAGTTAGGTGCTCCCAGGTACAATGAGTTGCAATAATCCAACCTGCTCAATATTACACTCCTCACCACTTGTGATCTGGTAGTAGCAGGCAGCAGCGGAAGGATCTGTCGTAAGGCTCTTATCAGGGAGAAACAGGTGCCAACTGTTTTATTAACTTGTGACTCCAACTGGAGGTTATCATCCAACATAACCCCCAAATTGCGCACTGTTCTAGCTGGAGTCAGCGGTTTATCTATAGGGGTGAGTCTGAATTACATAGGGAAGGGGCGAGCAATTTTAGTTGTAGAGCAGCATACTATCTCCGTTTTATCTCCGTTAAATTGTAGGGAGTTATTTCTGAGCCAGTTTGTGGTGTTTTGCATGCACTCCTGGAACTTATCCAGAGAAACTGCCTGGTTTCCTTCTAGAGAAAACACCAATTGCGTGTCATCTGCATAGTTGACTATATCAATGTCAAAGGACTTAATAATAGCGATAAGAGGACGCAGATAAATGTTAAATAGAATTGGGCTTATTGCTGATCCCTGTGGTACCCCGTGGCGCACGGGAGTCTTTGGGGATGTAAAAGGTGGAATTGTCACCGCCTGTTGCCTGCCCGTCAAATACGACCGCAGCCATTTCAGTGCCAGTCCTTTCACTCCAATGTTCTCGAGTCTCTTCAACAAAATACTATAATTCACCGTATCAAATGCGGCCGACATATCCAATAATACCAATATGGTCGAAATTACCATTGTCGGCCCGCATTCTTAGGTTATCAAGTACTGTCACTATGGCAGTTTCCGTTCCATGCCCAGGACGAAAACCAAATTGAGCCTCATCTAACAGATGATTTTCTTCTAAAAAAAGGGAAAGGGATTTACTAACTGCTCGCACCAAGATTTTTACTGGGTAAGGCAGCAGGGAGATAGGCCTAAAACTTGATGGACAATGAGGGTCAAGTGTGGGTTTCTTAAGTAACGGAGTCACCATTGCCTGCTTCCAACCTTCTGGAACAGTTCTTTTTTCCAGTGATTGGCAGCAGATCTGCCACAACCGAGGGAATATTTCTGAATTATATTCTTTCCATATCCTCTGCGGAAGAGGATCCAATGGCGAACCAGAGGACACACTCAGGGCTAGTTTATTAAATATTTCCTCAGTGGGAATTTGAAAACACTCTAACACTGCTGGTTGATCACTGTCAATTGCCTCTTCCTGTTGCTCTATCACTACTGTTGTAGATAGATCTTTTTCCGCATCCGAGCTAGTTTTATTATTTGAATTGAGACCATCAATAATCTTATTGATCTTTTCATCAAAGTAGACAGCGATATCATCACAAAGCTTTTGTGTCGCTCTAACCTTATTGCTCACACATGCCGGATTAGATAGATCCTTCATTATGGTAAAGAGAGTTCTCGTACTGTTAAGTGCCTGCAAGATGGTTTTGGCATAATATTCGACTTTTGACCTGGCAATCGCTTCCTTATATAAGGCCTGTAGAAGTTTCAGCGCTCTTTTGTCTGATTCACCGTAGGACATTCTCCATTTTCTTTCAGCCTGTTTGCATTTTTTTCGCATCAGTTTCAGTTCTTCACTGTACCAGGGGGCTGACGGTTTCTTTCTGTTCTTTAGCCTTTTTACTGATCCAGAGTATAGTTTATTTGATCACAGAAGATCTGATAGCTTTCTTCCACCGACTTACTAGATACAAATATATTCTATTCTGAAAGTAGCGGCGCCTGTCTATTTTTCAGTAGCTTGGCCCATTCCCTTCCTTGACAGAAGATTGCAGACTGAGTCGTATTGTTATTTATACTGGGCAAGGCTTTCACAAAGTGGATTAGAAAATGATGAGTGGCTTTCAGCAGCATTCACACAGCCGCCAACTTGCCTCCTTGTGTACATGTTCTGATGCTGTTGCATCATGGCATTTTCCAGCCAAAGTTCGAGTTCAGCCAGGTCACGAATTTCCTTCACCCTGTCGTTGATGGTCGCCTGTACCAGAAGACCAAAGCGGAGGTCCAGTTTCCGGGGCGCTGGGTGTAAGGCCAGATACTTCTTCTGCATGATGTGAGTTTCATAGGCGAAATCCTCAAAAATGTGATCTTACAGATGTCATGTTGGTAGGGACCATGCTTAGGGGCCTCTGATAAGGTCACCCTGCTGGTGGTGAAGGAGGCAGGCAATGATCGGGAGTGGCCCTGGACACATTGAAGAGGAGGATCAGGCAGATGTGCAGTGCGTGCTTTCAAATTCTAGAAGGGGTGAGAAAGTCATGCACGGAAGTCATGGGATGAAAGTCTGAAGAAACAACAGGACATTACATGTGTCCTCAGACTCTGGCGCACCAAAGATATGGAGGTTATTCCTACACTACAGTCGTCCAACTCTGTCAATTTCTTCTGGGTGTTCCACAGTTCTATGTCATGGTTTACATCACCCTCATCTCAAGATCGTTGACCCTATGCTCTGTTGAGTCCACTCGATGTCTCAGATGGCTCAGATACCTGTTCAAAAGTCTACGTTCCATATTTGTTTCTGTCGTTCAGAGTTCAACCGTAGTGACCAAAGCTTGTATGGCTTTGAGGGCTGTCAAAATATAGTCCAGAGTAACTTCTGGAGTGGACATAGTGGAGGGTGCAAGAGATAACTTGGAGGTTCCAGTGGCCTCTGCTTCCTTATTACCTTACCCTTGGACATGGATGGCATAATTGAAGTAGGTAGAGGGGAAGGAGCCAACAAGTGTGAGATCAATGGTAAAATGACAGAAGTGTGGGCTTCCAAATTCCACCACAATTGCAGGGAGAGAGATCCAGAAATGGTAGTGGTCGGCCGCCAATCAAATGTCTCAGGCCAGATCAGTGAAGCCTGCCAGCCCCAGCTGGAAGGAAGGTGTGCAAGGAGCACCCATTGAAGGTGACTTGCCCCGTGTTCTATCACCAGGCAGCACCAGCACCTTCTCGCCGCAATGCGGTTCCACAAACAAGGAGGCCCTGGGGAAGGCAGTTGCCTGGCGCTGTGGTAATGGGCCCAAGAGCAAGCTCAACGGTTGTAATCGGTCTACAGGAACAGCACAGTGGAGGAACGGCGCAGGCCTCAACCGCCATTGTGCAGGAGACAGAAGAGATCATAGCAGAAGTCTGTATGACGCTCACCGCTGCCCAATCCAAGATTTTATCATAAAAAGTTTACCCCCAAGACCATCAATCTAATAATATTCTGCTTGAAAAAAACAATAACTTGTTTCTCCAAATGTCAATGTCTTGACTTGTTCTAATTTAGAAATGTCTTCAATGGTGTACACAAAAAATTAGATTGCGCTAATAGAATTAATCATAACATTAATCTTAGAACAAATAGATAAGTGGGAATATACAAGGTATCATGTTTCGTATTTCATTCATTTTTTGTGATTAACAAGACAAACATTGTACATGTACTATTTTACACACCCTCAAAAAGGGGTTACACTTATGACCACATTGATTTGAAAGAAAGACATATCCAAAACAAAATACAATATGTCACATGGATCATTAAACAAAGGAATTGATCATAAAACATTAACAGACAGAATTAAGTGTCTAGTGTCCAACACTGTCATATTACTGGGGCAGGTCTCAATTTTCACCCTCTTATCTGCAGTCTAAACTGGTACTGCTTGGCCCTATTTTGAAAGGGGGTCAGAGCTTATTAAGCACATGGAATCATGAATTCCATCATTGATAGTACACACATATATGCACAAATTTATACATTAAGGGGCTCATTACGATGGCGGGCGGAAGCAAAACCGCCGTGCTGGCGGATGCAAAAACCACCAGTTACCGCCGGCATGCAGCAGTCCACACGCCCGCCCAATTACGATGCGAAAAGTAGGCCAAACACCGCCGGCAAGCCAGCAACACCGTCCGCCATCAAAGTGCGCCCGTACACGTAGCGGCGCAGCCCAACTGACACACACCGTCCGACGAAACACGTCCCGCCCGGCGTATAAATTACGATGCCGCAAACAAACGGCTCCCACGGCCAAGAGATACCGTGACGACAAACCGAAGCGGTAACACGGACGCCGAGCACGGACAACGAAGAAGCGGCTCCCCGAGCATGAATCCAGCACTGCAGGCCCTCCCCATGCTCCTGCTGATGCACCACCAAGGACGCAACGTACCGCGGAGACGCAGGTAGGCACACACACAACAAGTGCACGCAAACAGCGCACACAGTGCAAGGGCGGAAAAAGCGGACAACCCCCCACCAGCGCGTGTACACTACACATCCACCATTGCATCCACATATGACACACAGGCCAAATCGTAACATCGCGTAACACATGTGTACACACTACCTGGGACTAGGAACCAACCACCCCGTCACGGCCCCAAAGCGGCGATGACGCCGCCACACATGCGCACAACGCAGAGGCCAACCGCAGCGCCATGCATGCGTCGCACACAGACACAGGGACACAACCAAGCAGCACACACATCAGCCCCACCCCGAACGCACATGACACGTGACAGGCCTGCCACAGACATGTCCCCAACGCCCAATTCACGGACAACACCCAACGCCACACAACCGACGCACACATGTCAGTGAAGTCACACAACAGCAGGACACACCCCAGTGTAACAAACATGGCGTAGCACACAGCGGCGGCAACACCAACTAGGAGAAGCAGGGCCCCTTCGGGAAGAGGAACGCCAGTACCACACTGAAACACCCATACCACCCTGCACATATGAACAAGACATATAAAACGGAACACCAAAGAGCCCGGGGACCGACAACAGGTGGCCCAAGAATAACATTCACACACAAGGCCCAACGCAGAGCGGAAAGGCAGCCTGCCGCCCACACAAGGGAGAGCAGACAGCACTGAATGACCTTCCATTCCAACTCCGAAACCACAGCCCTACGACAGAAGCCGGTGAATACAGCCATTGTCCAAGAATAGACCAACACAGGCATGCCGAGGAGACCGACCACAGGGCAGATAGCGCATATCACAGAAGCACACAACGGACGGGGAAGAAAGAAGAAAACACTCCCCCATGTCGGCCACATGCAAGTTAATTGGAAGGAGTCACACATCACTGACCTTGAACTGTCTGAGAAGCATGTGGGATGAGGGCCCGTGTCCTCCAAACAAGCCAACAGAACACAAGTCCTGTCTCCCTACGACTACACAGAGCTCACAGCAACCTCGGAGCGTGCACATTGCAGACTGCACACACAGCCGGAGCACGCCACCACAACGCACCGCTGCGAAATGGCAACAGCAACACACCTACCCAACTACGCCGAACAGCTCAAGCTGTACAAAACCAACCTGTTACATATATTGGGATGCGATCTCCTGTCCCTGCTGAACGTAAGTTACCGACTGACTTACCGCATCACATTGTTCAGCTGCGTCATGCCCGTCTTCTACTGTCGGAGGTGTCCCTACCAGCATCCCGTGGAGATATGCCTCTCCAACCCGGCATGTCTGAAGGCGGACCTGCTACCACTACTCCTCCCTCTGGACGCACACGACAGGGCCTGCTCTGCCTATGGGGGCATGGCGTATGTGGCCAACATCGCACCCGCACTGAAATGGGACCAATGTGCCTCCACACGACGGATCATCGAGAACAGCTACATCGAATGTCACCCAGCATGCCCCATCATGGTCCTCCAAGGGACAACTTACGAACAACACCTTGACAGCCACCATCCGCTACATTGGCTGGCAAACATGTACACCACCAATGACATGGCATCGCATACCTGACAACCTGTAAATTCGTCGGACCACAACGCAGGTTCCCCGATTGACCTATGATGTCCAACCCTGCACCCATGCTTAGCTTCCGCACGGACTGGCCAGTCACCACCACAACAGCCATACCAAACGACCGGCAACTGTAACCACACCATCAACGACATCGCCATGACATCGGATATGACCGGGACATGCACACTGTTCCCCATCACATCCAGGAACACCGCATGCATCGTGGGAGGCAGTGGCATGGGGTCTGTGTATCGCACCCACATGGACGGAACTGCACGAACAACCAGGACACGACATGGATCCAGCGCCCATGGACACACACACCGCTCAGTGGACATGAATAGGTCGCCTGGAGTCTGTGGGTGCTGCACCCCTCCCACCCCCGCCCGGGAATCCCATACCAGGACCTTTGCATGGACGACAAGTGCATACAACAACAACACGACACCAGTGACTGTGACATGTCCAGTAACCACCACAGTGCAACAACAAGTGGCACGCCGCTGCATGCACGCAAGCACATGCCCTGATGTCATCTCACATGCACGCGTGCATGAGGAACAACCGCAGCAAACCTGTCACATGGAACTGAGATGGACTGTGCCCATGATGCCAAGCGGTCTGGTAGGCTACATGTATACCGTCTGTGTCAAAGTCCGCAGCTCCGCAGCTATACGTAAATGTACATTAGCACAGCCTTGGCCAAGCAGATGTCACTCTGAAGCCCACATCCCACATGCAACAGCCAATCACATGTAACCCCACACCCTATCCCATTTGCAATCATGCTCAGTATATCCTCAACATGTATTCCGCTGCCAGTAGTGTCCACTATACTGCACCACAGAGGACAGAAGACTCAATATAATGTTTGAAACCAAAACTGTCTCCGCTGACTCATTTCACAAGTACGAATGAGAGAGGATGAGAGTATGTGAAGTACACGGCAGTCGTGACATGACCATGTAGTCCACTGGTATTGGATGTCAACGCAAATGAGTAGCACAACTGTGGAAGACACACATGTGTCGTGTGAAGTCGTATGGACGCAGTGCTCAGGTGGGTGGGTGTGACGGGTAGATGCGCACATGCCAAGTTGGAGCACGCCGTGTTGGGAGGGCTCATGAACAGTACACCACCGCTTCCCTGGGCATTGTGAGAGGACACCTGTCGGGGGGAGTGAACACGTGTGTGCACAGCAGCCGGGCACACGTACAAAGTGGTACCAGGCGCACCTCAGCCCACCCTCTGTGGACAAGCTGGATCCTGTTGTGCGCCCGCCATGCCCCTTGACAAGGCACACACAGCCCCAGCCGACCAGGTGTAACCCCAACATAGTCAATCCGCACAGGCGATACAGGGCACGGGATGGCAGTGGAGCATGGTGTGTGAGAGGTCTCCTCGCGCTCCTCCTGGTCATATCACGCAGGCAATAGAACCTCAACGTCTAGCATGGCACAAGTCAAATGGAAGTGTAGGGGGACGCACCACAGCACGAGCAGCACTGACGTCACGGGAGGTGGCTCGCACCATCCCATCCATTGCCCATTATACCAACCACGCCACATGCCATTGCGACTAAGTGCAAGCGCGTGCGCCACCACCCCCGAGCCCTCCCCAGAGAGGCCAAAGAGTGAATGTGTGGGCCATCAGTCACAGACGGACGCGGCCTGGCCGCAAGGGCAGCCACAGCCACTGGGTGTCGCAGGTGGCGGATCCGGAAGGCGAAGACTGTGATGCATAGTCCATGCAGGCCGGGTCTCCATTTGGGGCACCACGCAGGTGGACGGCGTCCCGCAACACATCATACCCTGAGACAGCCCACTCGTGCAAC
This sequence comes from Calotriton arnoldi, assembly GCA_963921515.1. Classification (NCBI taxonomy): domain Eukaryota; kingdom Metazoa; phylum Chordata; class Amphibia; order Caudata; family Salamandridae; genus Calotriton; species Calotriton arnoldi. Next base: position 10,307 of record CAWUFW010018059.1, read on the forward strand.
TGGACCCACACATACACTCCTTGCCCTCTCTGGTGCGAGCTTGGGGCTGCCTGTGCAAGCGCTAGCCTCGCAGGTGCACATGCATATTGGGGGAGCGAGGGGAGGACATGAGGGCTGGGGCGAAGATGACTGTATCACTGTCAGTGAGTACAAGGGATGACCCAGATGTGGAAAGGAAGAGACGTGTCCCGTGTGTACTGCAACTAGTCGCCAATCCAACTACCCCCATGTCCGGAATGTAAGCCCGCACCTAGGCCCGCCCATCCGCCACATCGAACATACCACCAGCACGACAACCTTCCCATTCGAAACACTGACTGGGGGTGGCGACCAGTGAACAATCATGTGTAGCCTACCCACGCGTACATGTGGGCCCTCCATGATCCATGTCACTTGCGGCAAAGTCATGACATGCGCAATGAGGGAAGTGAGGAGAGCTGTCCGCCCCACGCACAGAAGGTGCATCAGCTCCACAGACCCAGCAGCGAGTCCAGCAGGGGTCACATGTGCAGGGGCAGCTGTGCCTGGTGTGAAGGCACATGCATATAGACAGCACATCGACCAATGTGTAGTCTGCCCACATCTACAGTCCATCATCATGCGGACATAGGAATTGAACACAGGGCAACACATCTTAGTGGGTGCACCCACCGTGACCAACAATGCGCAATCATCGACGTACCCGCCCTGTGCATGGCCCCCACCCAACGGAGGCACATCCAGTGCCACCATCCCACACACACAAGCCTTCCACGGAACATGCTGTGTCCAATGGTCAGTACAGAGTCAGCGCCCATCTGGTGGATCCTGAACAGGAGACACATGCACACACATGCCAGCTCCCACTATGTACGTCTGCCACCTGGCACGTGCAATGTAACCTCTCACCTGTGACGTGTGACTGCAAGCACACAGCCGTCTTGGCATGGGGCTGTCAATGTGGACACCTGTCAATGTTTCGGGAGGTGTGATCCGTACAGTGCTGTACATAGGGTGCAGTGCTGACACCTACTAATGTCTCATATCCCCTCGTGCCACAGGTCCCACTTGTTTTGGCCGCTCAGCCTGTGCCCACATCGTCGTCGTCGTGTGCCATACTCATCCAGCCTCGGAAGCAGTTCCATGCTCAGCAGACATTCATGTTGCCGTGGCGTTGCCGCTTGACGAATATGCAGTCAGTCCCCATCAGCACGCCCCGCAAGTCATTGGGGCCTAGATCCCCATGTGCATGCACATGGCAGTGGTCTGTATCACTAGCCATTGCCATTATTGGGAGACCTGTGTAAGTGTATTGTGGCCGTGCCGTCCCAGCTTGACAGCTGGGCTGTGGCTCATGTGCTTGCTCAGTCATGTCAGTGATGTGTATGCGAAATTGCTATGTGTCGTGTTGCTTTGACATGTGTCCACTGCCATTTTCCTAGGCGGAGACCGAACATTGACCGCCCATACCAATTGCTGGCGGACATGGACGATACAGAGGTCATTAGGAAGTTTCGGCTGGACAGGCCAACCCTGCATCGACTGTGTGCCATGTTAGAACCCCATCTCCGTCCCCGCAGGGTGTATCCGACAGCTGTCACCCCCACGGCTAAGGTGATGGCCGCCATGCATTTCTTCGCCACTGGGTCATTCCAGCACACAGTGGGCAGTGGAGGAGGGATGTCCCAGCCCATGTTCAGCAAGGTGCTGAGGGATGTACTGGCAGCCATGATGCTGTACCGAAACAGGTACATCCGCTTCCCCAGGACTCGTGAATTGGCGGCAGTGAAGGGTGCATTCTATGCCCTTGGCAGAATCCCACACGTCGTTGGAGCCATTGACTGCACACATGTTGGCCTTGTTCCACCACAGGCCACTGAGCACCTGTACCGCAACAGGAAGCACACGCACTCCCTGAATGTGCAAGTGGTGTGCCTTGCGGACATGGTGATCACCCACGTGTGTGCAAAGTTCCCAGGCTCGGCCCATGACGCACACATAATGCGCAACAGCATCTTGCCACGACTGATGTCCAATCTGCAACAGGATCGTGGCTGTATTGTCGGTGAGTATGTGGAGTGGTGTAGCGTGCTGGTTGTGCGATGCTGTCCCCTGTCCAGTTGGAATAGCAACGGTTCTCTGTGTCCCTCACACCCAGGTGACTCTGCGTACCCGAATGGGGCATGGCTGCTCAGTCCATTGAGGAATCCTCGCACCCCAGCAGACGATCGCTACAATGAGGCACATGGGAGGACCAGACGTGTGGTCGAGCGTACCTTTGGCCTCCTCAAGTCCAGGTTCAGGTGCCTGGACCGCACCGGGGTGCGCTGGCGTACTCCCCACAGAAGGTGTGCCAGATAGTGGTGGCGTGCTGCATGCTGCACAATCTGGCCATTCGGAAGCAGATCCCCCTCATCGTGGATGACGGAGATCAACCAGGGCCCCAGCCCGCAGACCAGGACAGCTCGAGTGAGGAGGACAGCGGAGAGGAGGAAGCTGGTAATGTGCGGCAGCAGCTCATCGCCCACTACTTCACTTGACGGTGAGTGTCCATGTACGACGGCTGATGCAGCTGTATCTGTGCAGGTGTGTGTGTGCTGTGTCAGGGTGGCCGTTTGTTCACTGCGTGCTGTGTGTCAACGCTCCAAGGCCAGGGTAGTATGCCACTGTTGGTGGCTGTGGCATTGTGCCCTATTGCTCTGTGCGATGTGTGTACATTGCTTGTAGTTGTTGACATGTACTGTGTGATGGGTGTGTGACACACTCATTGAATGTGCTCCTGTTCTGTCTCCCACCCCTAGGTCCCTACAGGCCCTCCGGTTCCATTGCCATGCCACGCATCAGGTGCCTTTCCGCCCAAGGTGGCCGTTGTATTCCGTACAAATAAAACACAGGGCACAAACAGCAGTTTGTGTAAGAGGTGCATTTATTTCAAACTGTGACATGTGATTGTGTGTAAGGTGATGATAAAAGTGGTGCGTGCAGTGACAATGAGCTGTCGGTCATGGCTGCGTGATGCTCAGGGTGTACCCACTGGTTCTATGTCCATAGTCCAACACACACATGCCATCCAGATGGCTGTGTGGAGTGGGATCGTAGTCCAAGTCAATGCAGTGGCTGGTCAAGGAAGGCTGGCTGGCTGCCTCACTTGCGTCTGGAGCGTGCGAAGTCCTCCCGGGAGATCTGTTTCCTCTTCGGACGGCCCCTTCCACGTTTGCGAGGGGGGTGCCTGCTTGCGACATGCTGGTGGTTGAGGTGTGCTCACTGGCTGTGGACGCAGGGGAACTGGACACTGCTGCTCGACCCTGCGCCCCGGCAGGTGGTGGCGGAGGGGAGCTGCTGTCCCTGGCTGTGACCGCACCGCCACCACCAGCTGGCCCATGAGGTCCACGAGTTGGCCCATACGGGCGTCCATGGACCTCAGCACCCCCAGCACCTCACGCGTGTCCGTAGCTGACCTGGCCCATTGTCCTTGGGCCTCTTCGTAGGCCCCAAGGACTCTGGCCATTTGAGGCAGGGCATGGCTCCCAGGGGAGGCTGGCGTTCCCTGACCCTGCTCCTCCTACCAGTCCTGCTGCCACCGGCCTGCCCACTAGCCACATTGCTCACCACGGTCCTCGCTGTGGCTCCCAGGGTGGATCCAGTCGGCCGGGCCACCACCTGCGCTGGGGCTGGTGCCAGCGAAGACGTGGTGGTGGTGGCGGCGGTGGTGGTCGGTGCGGCGATGGTGGCGGTTGCGGCAGTGGTAGTGGCCGCAATGACCATGGGTGTGGCCGCAATGACCGTGGGTGTGGCCGCAATGACCGTGGGTGTGGCCGCAACGACAGTGGCAGCAGGGGGCTGGGAATGTTCAGCAGCCCTGGATGATGGGTTGGTGGGTAGGAGGGGTCCTGGGGAGCGGCTGGGCCCTGCCACACCAGATGGGCCTGCTTGGTGGTCCGTGTCCGAAGAGGAGGACAGATCCTCCACATCCGTGTGTCCTCGTTGGGGGCTTGTAGGCTGGCTGTGCTGGCTGCTGGCTCCATCCCCAGCATCCAGCAGTTCATCACCTGTGGAGAGAATGAGATTTGTTATTGTGTTGCACCTTGCGAAGTATGTATTTGTCGTCTGACATTAACAGTTCGTGCAATCTCGTACATGGGTTTCTCGGAGGCGTGTGTGTGGCTGTACCATTTGTAGTTGTGTGTGCTTGGCAATGGGACTGTGTGCTGTGCACATGTGGCATGGGACGGATTGGCCATGCCGATGGGTGTGTTGCTGTGCCCCTACTTATTGTGACTCTGGTGTATGCGGGCTCCTGGCCCATCCTGGGTCTGGTTTGTACTTTGCTTTTGGGGTTCAAATGGAACGCTTAGGAACGCATATGGCAACATGGGGGCCATGCCCCAGATTCACATTTGGGAGGGAATATGCTTTGGGGTTCAAATGGAACGCTTAGGAACGCATATGGCAACATGGGGGCCATGCCCCAGATTCGCATTTGGGTGGGAATATGCTTTTGGGGTTCAAATGGAACGCTTAGGAACGCATATGGCAACATGGGGGCCATGCCCCAGATTCGCATTTGGGTGGGAATATGCTTTTGGGGTACATGCTGTGAGCCATGGGTGCCGAACGTGACATGTGTTGTGGCAGCATGACAGTGCATGGTTTGAGGTGTGTGCATGCTTGACATGGCCTATTTGCTGTCTGTTGTGATTACTGGACATGGCATTGGACGCATCGTTATGAGTGAGTGATGTTTGTGTGCCAGCCAACGTATTGCAGTTGTCCCATCTCCTTGGTGTGCGTGCTGCCCTGTGCCATGTGCATCACTGCAGTGCTCGGGGGGGTGTGGCCCATGTTGTGTGTTGTTGCTCACAGTGTGTCGTGCGCTTCATTGACTTCTGGCACATGGTTGGTCATGGGCATGTATCTTAGCGTGACTGCTGTATGTGTGGCAGCTGTGCGGATGACATGCCTTTCATGAGACTGGGGCTGACGGATGGGATGGATGGGATGTTGTATGTGCATGGTGTGTCTGTGTGTTTGATGGGTTCAGTGGTGTTCGTGTGCATTTATGTTGTTCCGCTCTGTTGCGTCTAGTGTTGTTTGTCTTACATAGGCGTAGTTGTGGGGTGTGTGGTTGACAGGCAGTAGGGGCTACATGGACAGGACTTCAATGGTGTTTCGGTTGTGTGTGATGAGTTGCACAGTGGCTGCCGTGTGGTACTATATTCAGTGTGGCTTGTGCATGCAGACGTGGCTCCTTGGGTGTTGCTATGTCTGTGATGGGTCATGTGGGGTGTGAGTCTGTTGTTCATGTCCGTGTGCACATTGTTCACTTGTTCGTGACGGTGGGTGGTGCTGCGTGTTCGTCTGCTACGTGACATGTCCCATGTGTTGGTCGTGTTCCGGTCCTCATGCCTCCAGTAATCCAGCCCTGTCCAGTTTCCCACCTACAGGTTGTTCGTGCGTGCACTGTACTGGATGCCACATGGTTCTAAGCGGGGGTGCTCCATGTTGCAGGTCTGTGGGGGTGGGGGGTGGGGGTGGCTGGACACCCACTGACACCGATTGCTGTGGACCGTGATGTCTGCCTTTCGGCTGTCGTTGTGCACTGCGGTGGCTGACACGTGGCTGTGGGGTGTTGGGGATGCTCCTCCTTGCTGTGCTGTGGGACTAGGGGCCTGGTGTGTGTTGTACTTGGGCTGTCCACCGTCCCACCCACTGCACTTTGTGTTCCTGCCACTTACCTGTTACTTGTCGGTTAGTGCAGCTGTGGCGGACACATGGGTGTGGTGGGTGCTCGTTGTGGCGCTTCTGGCATATTTGGGGACCTGTTGGTGGTTACGTGGCTGGCTGAGTGTACACATGTCCCCACGCATCTTACAGTTGTTCTGTTTGGGCTGTGTGTGGTGGTGTCTGTTGCATGTGTGTGTTGTGTATTGTGTGCTGGACATGGGGGTGTTTGTCCCTGGGAGCTGTGGCATGATGGTAGTGCATGTGAGTACATAGCGGTGTGCTGGTATACATTAGTTTGTACTTACCAGCCTCCACTCCCCTGCTAATCCGGCGAGGATCTCCGGATGTATTATGACTCGCACCTTCTCCTCCCACGCTTTGAAGGTCTTGAAGAGCGCGGGATTCCCTCCGCCAGTGACGGCAGCCAGCTCTCTGTTTTTGCCCTCCTTCTTCTTGACCAGGCTCTTGACGTCATTCCACCGTTTGTTTATTTCTCCTCTGTTCCTGGGCAGGGTCCCGACTGCATTGACCTGGTCTACGATCCGGTTCCACATTCTGTTTCTGGTGGCTAGTGGTGTGTGCTGGACCATGTTCCCATAGATTTGTGGGTGCACCTTGATGATCTCGTCGACCATGACCGTCAGCTCAATGGGCGTGAACTTGGGCATTCTTTGTGGTGCCATGGTGTTTGTGGTGCTGGTGCGGTGTGTGTTGTGTAATGTGCAGGGGGTTTGTGGTGCCGGTGTTTGGTGGTGGTGGTGGTGGTGGTTGTGATGTGTGCGTTTCTGTGGTGTGCTGCTGTCCTTGCTGTGTCACTGTGTCCTCTCCTCTCTGGTTTGCAATGTTGCAAGGGGTTGTGGTCTGTTGTTTTCAGGTGTGTTGTGTCTGGGGTTCTGGCCTTTGTAGTTTTTGTTTGTCCGGGGGGGTGTTTTCGGGATGTGTACTGTGTTTGTGTATTTGTGCGTGCCTTGCTGTGTGGACTTGTTGGCCATGTTGTGTGCTATTGGTTTTGTGAGCGGATGGTTTCTGTGCAGGGACGTGTGCGCCATGGCTTCTGCCGTGTCGATTCTCATCGGCGTTGTTTGCGCTGGCGGGCGGTATATTTGTAGTTTTCCGCGCTCATGGCGGTGCGATCGTAATCTCACGTGCGGTGTGTCGGCCGTGAGGGCGGGCGGTTTTGTGTTGTCGTGCGTGTTTCCGTCCGTGGCGGGCGGTTTGACTCCGACTCGGACGATGGCGGGCGGTATCTTGTGTGTTTTTTCCGCCGATGGCGGTTTTCGGTTTGTGTAATCGTAATGGCGTGGTCGGTGTTCAGACGGTGTGTGCGGGCGGATTTTTGCCGCTTCCATGCCTGGCGGATTTTTTTACGCCGGGTATCGTAATGGGCCCCTAAGTGACAGCTCTTGGCCACGCTCTTAAATGCGCCATACGCCGACACGTTTCAACCTTCACAGTGGGCCAGTGGTGTGTTTAAAAGAAGGTCGTCCTCAGGGCTGTGAACTTTATGGACACTGTGTGAAATATTAAATCAAATAGTTAATATCTGGGAAGTGGCCTTGTGTTCCCTATAAAGTCAGTATATAGCATATATCAACCAACTTTGAGTGGAGACGTACCGTGAAAACTGCTGAGTTCAGCTCCTTTTCCAGAGTATCTGAGAACTTTCTTTGTTGATGGGTCATTCCGTGTTTTGTTTCAGCGTTTGGCCCTACATTAGAAAGGGGTGGCTCACAGTGAGTTTTTTTTATTTTTTGCGTCGTGGATCATACTGAGAATCAAAGAAGACTCTGTCATCTGTCTTATTATTTTAGCTTCAAGAACTGAAAGGTGGTATTAGTATGGTGCAGGTGTTACTAGTCCTCCTTACTTTCCAATTGCATATAGGGTAGTGCACTCACTTGTGATTCCGCATGCCGCTACCCAGATGCTTTTTATCAAAAAAGGAAAAAACAAATTGTATTTATTTAAGGTTGGGGTGAGTGTGACTGAGTAGTGCCCATTTTTAGTTTGGGACGGCGAGGGACTGTAGGTGCCCTGACCAATGGATTATAAAGTGCCAGTGATGTTATCCCACTTATGTGTGTCTCTATTCCATTATAATCATAGAAATGCCTCTACACTAGTGCTTTTTATCAAAAAAGGCGAAAGCAGGTTTTTTATCATTAGTGTTGGGGCGAGTGCGAATTAGTGGTGCCCATTTTAAATTTGGCAAAGGGGTGTAAGTGCCCTGCCCGATTGTCTAGTGCCCGTAATGTTATGCCTCTCTTTTTTTGCCCAATCCAAGATGGCACCCATCCTTTGCTTTCCCCACTTCCCACTCCGCAAACTTACAGTAGACGGAAGCAAGACAATCACCTCCTCGCTGTCCGAGGCCCACTGATGTCCTCCAGCTGGCACACAGTGGGGGCAGGGTGGCGCAATATGAAAGTGTGTCTGAGAGACTGCTTACCTGTAGCGATTGTCCGTAAACACCAGCACCTTTCTGGCAGCCACCGTCAGCTGGTGAAAGGGTGTACTGCTGCAGCTTGGAGGTGCCATGGATGAACACAGTGTGGCAAGTGCTGGGATCAGGGTCTGCGGTGCCGGAAGCAGGGTGAAGCAGGTATTGGAACCCCATATGTATTTCCAAGACTAGGCCTAATAGCGTCAGGCATCCTGTAGGCTCCTCAGGAGAATTTAGTTGGTCAGTGCCTTGGTTCAAGGCAAGAGCTGGTCACACTGGACCCAAGAGAGTATGGAGCATAATTGGAAACTACCCAAGGTCGGAGGTATAAGGCTGTATTGAGCAGTTGGGCCTGGAGCTGGTCTAAAAGCCACCATTGTTGATCGTGGTGTAGCTCCACCCCAGTCTCATTCACTTACAACCTTCACTTACACTCTTGTTAGGCCTTCCTCTGACCCTTGTCTAATCTGCATTCTCTTTGCTAATTAAACTGTATTACGTTGCTCACACAACAAATAAACATCACTGAGGGTGGGCTTGGTTTAAATTCAGTATCTCTTTGGAAATAAAATGTGAAGCTGCCAGTGCCCTGAGTCATTTGTTACTATCCCTAGAGAGTTATTACATAATGATTAAGAGTATCTGCACCCTCCCTGTATCACGGTCATCCTCATGCAAGTTACCAATCCACTGAAATTAATATTAAATTGCTAAGGGTGTGCATTATTTGTATTTCCTATTAAGTGGTTGAAAATCCTGGTGCATATTCAGTTTTTCTCAGGATTCTCATCTGTTTGGAATGGCTGAAATTAAAACCAGAGGAAAGCAGCATTAATGCTTGAACTGCGCACATATCTCCATTTATTGGTTCTCACTCCTCCCATCACAGAAAAGAGAAGAGAGAAGCACGGCACTGTCATGCCCATTGTCCTTTCCACATTCATGCTTTATTTTCCTTGCTTTCTTGCTCTTCATTTCCCTACCACTTACCCCAATCTCACCAGAGTACTTGCAGGAGACCCATCAGATGTCTCCTGTTCAATATGAATGTGGGAATAGAGGAAAGTGGAGGCCTATCTACCACTACACTGAAGATTCCTTTTGAGGTCTTTGAGTCCACCCAGACAACTCGAGATCTTGGGGTAGCAGTCTCCATTTTGGGTTTGATGCCTTATAAAAATCACTCCCATTTTCAAAATGTCACTTGTTTCATCCACGCTCCAGAATTCACCTGTACTCACCTGAATCTTGGGGTATGTCAATTCATAAATGTAGCTCCCTAAACTATGGGTTTAGCAACCTACATACTCAGTGCCTGCATCCTGCAGTAATTAACAGCAGCAATAGCGAACTGTAAAAATTGAAAAAAAAAACAAAGTTAGTGCAATTCTTTCCAAAGTATGGACAAAGAAGTAACTTACCATTCAAAATAAACAAGACATTACTTATTCAGAAGACTTGATTGATTACCGTGTTTCCGGGCAACAATTTAGCTTAACAGCATTAGGTCAATATAAATAATTTGTGTTTTGATCATGCTGGCAAAAACAAAAAGGGAAGCAATTGTAGAACTGCTGTGAAACTAACAACCATCAAAAGGAAAGACCAGTAGGAAAATAACAAGACAGTTAAGTCCAAGGAAACAATAGTATACAAATTCAATAAGTTATAGCTCCTAGAAAAACCTTATATACCTATGCAGATTAAGAGATGATCAGGAGTTTAAAAAATAAAGTTAAAAGATCCAGAGGCGGCTCCTCCGTAATGGCGGAGGAGCATCGCCCCACTGTTCAGAGTCAGTCACAGAAAAATAAAATGATATTAAAACAATAATATAATTTTATTTTTCTGGGAGGGGCTCCGGCTCATGGTGCGTTCGTGCGGAGCGGGCCAGGCCGTAACAGGCAGGAGTGGTTGGCCATGTCAGGCTGGCTAAACAGACATGCACACTTCTTTTTCTCCAACCCAGCTGTGTTCATGAGAGCAGCGTCTGGATTGGCTGGGCAGCCTGTGCCTTCCCAGAGACTGCCGGGAGTCAAGCACCAAGGTGGCCGTCGGCCTCGGGGCAGTGGAAGGTAAGTTTGTTTTTAAATATTATTTTTTCCCTCAATTACCCCCCTCCCTTTTCATTGCCAACGATTTACAACTGGACAGCCCTCACCACCGAAGACACACTGAAGACAATGAAGTCAATCCACTCCGGGGCCCCCACAGACCCCTGCCCCCACCACATCTTCAACAGAGCTGCCGACACCATCGCACCCATGCTCCGCCACACCATCAACCGCTCCCTGGTGAACGCCTCCTTCCCTGATGACTGGAAACACGCTGAGATCAACCCTCTCCTGAAGAAGCCCTCGGCGGACCCCACCGACCTCAAAAACTACAGACCCATCTCCCTGCTCCCATTCCCAGCGAAAGTCATCGAGAAAGCCATCAACAGCCAACTCGCCACCTTCATCGAAGAGCACAACATCCTCGACTCCTCCCAATCCGGCTTCAGAAAAAACCATAGCACAGAAACCGCCCTCCTCGCCGCAACAGACAACATCCGCTCCCTACTGGACAGAGGAGAAACAGTAGCTCTCATCCTCCTCGACCTCTCAGCGGCCTTCGACACAGTCTCCCACCGCACCCTAACATGCAGACTCCACGAATCAGGGATCCGGGACAAGGCCCTCGACTGGATCCACTCCTTCCTCTCTGGCAGAACGCAGCAGGTCAGACTCCCTCCTTTCCTCTCGGACCCTACACCAACCACCTGCGGAGTCCCCCAGGTGTCCTCCCTCAGCCCCACGTTCTTCAACATCTACATGGCTCCGCTCGCCCCATCGTCAGAACCCACGGACTCAACATTGTGTCATACGCAGAAGACACCCAACTAATCCTCTCCCTATCCAACGAACCCAACACAGCCAAACACAACTTTCAAGAAGGCATGGAAGCTGTCGCCAAATGGATAAAAAGCAGCTGCCTACAACTCAACACCAACAAAACAGAAGTACTCATCATGGGCCCAAACCCCGACACCTGGAGCGACACCTGGTGGCCCCCCGCCCTCGGAAGCCCATCCACCCCCACGGACCCCGCACGCAACCTTGGAATCATCCTGGACTCCGAGCTCAGAATGGACCGCCAGATCAACTCCGTCGCATCCTCCTGCTTCCACACCCTCCGCATCCTACGTAAGACCTTCAAATGGATCCCCCTCGAGCACAGAAAGACCGTCACTCATGCCCTCGTCACCAGCAGACTCGACTATGGCAACGCACTCTACGCCGGAATAAACAAAAACCTCACCCGCAAGCTACAAAACATCCAGAACGCCGCCGCAAGACTGGTCCTCAACCTGCCAAGACACTGCCATATCTCCCAGCACCTGCGCACACTCCACTGGCTCCCCATCGAGGCTAGAATCACCTTCAAGATTCTCACCCATACACACAAGGCCCTCCACAACACCGGACCAACATACCTGAACAGCCGACTCAAATTCCACGCACCCCAAAGGACCCTACGATCAGCCCAGCTCTCCTACGCCGTGGTCCCCCGCACCAATAAGACCAGATCGGGAGGCCGCTCCTTCTCCTTCCTCTCGGCCAGAGCCTGGAACGCCCTACCACTCCACCTCAGACAGACATCACTCCCCATCTTCACGAGAAACCTCAAAACTTGGCTCTTCGACAGACCCCCTCCTTGATGGACTAGAACCTGCACCCCCCAGCGCCTTGAGACCCTTAAAGGGTGAGTAGTCGCGCTTAACAAACACGTTATTGATTGATTGATTGATTGATTGATTGATTGATTGTGTGGCGGCCGCCACTGAAAAGATCAAAGATTTTTAGTGAACAAAGCACTACAAAATCAGAGATAAAATTAAACCTCACCCGGCTTTTAGTTCATGTCATCTAACTCATAAGTGGATTAAAAATGCTGTCATATGCATATGTTGTTCTAAAGAAAAAATTGTCTTCTTATGTGCTGTTATAATTTGGATTAATTCAGAATGCACATTCGGTCAGCAGAAGCAATACCCAGGCACACAAATCATTGGATAGTTTAGCATATTAGAAACATTGTGAATAATTAGGCATGATTATATCATTATACTCATTTGTTTATTCTCTTATTCTGAAACAGCATCAACTAGACTCATATCTAATAAAGTCAGCACATTGCAACACCAATACAAGGTGGACAGATTGCTCACAGCCACATGATCTAGGCAAACTGAAGGAGAAAAACTGTGACTCACTCTCTTTACCTAATGCACTCTCCCCCGCTTGTAAATGCACACGTGTGTCACTTGAGAGTTAGCTGCAGGAGGGCCTGTGGTGGAATTTTTAATGCCTCTGCTAGACCAGAGAAGTAAGAAAGTGAATAAGCTTCTCATTCTTCAAAGGCACTAGATACAATTAACTTTACTTAACATTTCTTAACATTTCTAAAACATATTTAAGATGACATTTGAATGATAATTCATGCTGAGTTTGCTGATCTTGTTTCCTTAGAACCAGAGAGCACTTGCAGATGTGGCTTTTATGTTTTGAATCATATACAAGCATTTCATTAACTGTATTGATAAAAAACTTCTTGGGATATTATCACAACTGCTGCCTGAGGCATGTGCATGTAGAACTGATGTTAAACTGATCTATGCAGTAGCGGTCGGTGGTGGGAGTGCCGCCGGGCGCTGACGTGGGGCGGGGGAGGGGCAGGGTGGGGGTAGTAAACTACGGATTACGGCCGATTACAGGTAAGGACACATATAAATAAATAAAACGAATTTTGTTGCGCGCGCTGCATCGCATTTGGCGATGCAGCGCGAGAAACGAAATTCGTTTTATTTATTTATATTTGTACTTACCTGTAATCGCCCGTAATCCGTAGTTTACTACCCCCCACCCTGCCCCTCCCACGTCAGCGCCCGGCGGCACTCCCACCACCTACCGCTACTGGATCTATGTCCTACTACGTCTCTGTAATTTGAGAAATAGCACTGTTATATGAGCTAGTAAGATGGACCTAGCTCTGCAGCCCAATGATTAGGCCTGGGCGGAGTCCGCAGAGTTCTGCTACACGGAACTCCGCGAAGTGACCAAAAAACTCTGCTGCACTATGCAGAGTTCCGCAAGCGGAGGAGTGCGTTAGGTCGCACCATTCACACTGATATTTAGCGCTGGGTGTTTGTCCCACACTGGAAAATCAGCGCAAACTGCACCATGCCCAGCGCAAGAGGGCGCTGCTTCTTTCTGACACTCGAGTTGATGTTCTACTCGAGCGACAGCATCCTCAACGCGAACAGAAGGTTTCTCAACGCGAGCAATCGCGACAGTCCGCATTGAGAAATTTCGATGGGGGGTGGTCTAGCGTTGGATTTTTCTCGCTCGCACTTGTCAACTTAATGTTGGCAAGTGCGAATGAGAAAAAACTTCGCTCTGAACTCCGCGTGCTCCGCTGAGTGCAGAAAACACTGCGAACGGAGCAGAGTTCACTGCCCAGGCCTACCACTGATCTGTGATTGTGAGATATATGCAAAATTTGAAATTTCTCCTAGGCCTTTTTCAAGTAAATTCTTGGGCATAAAAATAATACTGAGAAACTACTCAAAAGGGGCATGGTGGAAAACTCTAATTAGTTAGGTCTCTGCAATGAGAGGTGGGTATTTATACCTGTCTGACTTTCAGTTGCTGTCCTTCACTACAGTTTCAGTGGGATCATGGCTTTAGGCCTCCCACTGTGGCCTGAAAGCAGCAGTGGAAAAACATCAATTTGACCTGTCAGATTAAACCCTTTTGACAGGTTAAACCTCCCTTTTAAATATTAATATGCCACCCTTGTGTAGGCTTTTAGCCCACAAAGAACGGTGCATGCTATTTTAAACTAGGACATGTAGACATTTAATATTAATATGCCCTTACAGTGACTAGCACTCAAAAACTAATGTCACTGTAGGAAGACTGGCTGGCCCATAAAGAAACACTGGAAGCAGAATTAAATATTAATTCTGTTATCTCCAGTCAGGTACCAGCTAGTAAAATGATTTAACAACTCTTTTTAATATTTAATAAAAGCTCAAATCGACTGTGAAGTTGAAGTTATTCTTAATAAATATTAAAGACTAGTAACTTTTAGAAAGATAATTTTTCCCTACCTAAAACATCTGAAAGCTAATTTACAGCTAAGCACTCTGTGCCCTCTGTAATTCTCACCTGTTGTATCTGGTAGGAGCGATGTGCAAGATGTGAAGATAGGTCCGAACTTCCCACACTCACCACTGTCAGCCCAACAGTGTCAAAGCTAACACGGCTGAGTTGGGGGAAGAGGAGAAACAAAACAAGGAAATGGAGAAGGGAAGACACTGCATCAACACGTATCAGGTAAGAATATTCTTGTTGGATAGTCCTTATATGATCCCTATAGTGGAGATAAGGTTATATGTATTAATATAAGCCTATGAGAGGAAAAAACAATACTGTGGCTCAACAAATGATATAATGGGATAACTACCTGCAGAATTTCATCTTCCACTTAGTTATATCGATAATAGTGAACAGAGTCAGTGGTATATATCTATATGGAAAAGATATGAAAATCATCAGCTACCGTTTATGACAACAGGATACAACAATCAAAATAAGTATACCTCATACTAATCGAAAAGAGGTTCAGCATGGAATCCATGTAGGCCCCAACTTATTCATCTCCCATAAAACCAGGAGAAAACCAAAAAATATATTCTCCTAGAAAGGATAATAAATAATACAAAAATATGCACAAAAAATGCAGGGCTAATTACTAAGAATATAATTTAACCCCTTCAATTTCAGGAGACTAAATATATTCTTCTTGTTACTTACAGCTATAAAGCAATGTCAACAAGGGAACAGAATCGCCATACCCCCAGGAGACTAACACAGATAAGTATCATATATGATTCATGCAAGTAAAATAAATGTTTACCACATAAAAGAATGTGGATTCTTTGTAATCAATGCTTTTGTATTTTAAAGGACTCAGGACAAAAAAGCCAGAATAAAGGGAAGACTCAGAAAGCCCCTGCACATTTGGACGAACCACCATGTCAAAATGGAGGGAGTGAAGGCCCCCGCGGCGTCGGGCGAACCGCCATGTCAAAATGAGGGAGTGAAGGCTCCTGTGGTGTTGGACAAACCAGCGTATCATAATGGAGGGAGTGAAGGCCCAGCGGCATCAGACAAATTTGAGAGGAAGAACGGAGTGTTGAAGGCCCCCGCGGTGTTGGTAGCAGCCTGATGCAGACAACAGGCTTCCGGCGAGCACGACTTTAAGGATGTCAGAGGACCCGTAAAGGGAAACCAGGTAAGTTCAGAGAGGCATAATGGGAGACTCACATGCATCATCTAGAACGCGAAGCGCTCTTACGACCTCCTCAGCCCCTTTCGTTCCTGGCTTCTTCCGCCCCTCGCTCACACACGATCAGGACCTGAGCAAGCCAGACACCCTCTCAGTCAATTGTATGAATTAACTGCTATATGTTTTTAAAGAGTTTTTAAACTCTGTATATTTTTGATCTATATTGTTTCAACTGTATGAATTTGTACGTGTTCTGGTTTCAATAGTGTTTTTGCACATTAGTGTCTTTGCACATTCTGGGCTAGTACCTTGCTTATTGGTTTTATGGGGCATTTCAGATTAGCCTGTTGAAGGTGCGGGTATTTAAATGTTACTTTGTGTGGGAGCATAGTTTTTTTGGCTGGTGCTCTGTTATTTTTTGGTTGGTGCTCTGGTATCACAAGAGAGCTATTTTTAACCCTTGTGGCGTCCCACACTAGAATGGGTATTTTGGTTCGGCACAGTCTAGTGTTTCTCTTTACTCATGATACCATAAGATGGCTGATTCACGTCCACACAGTGGATGTGTACAGCTGGTGCGCCAAAGGCAAGCCTGTTTGCTCTTGTCTGCACCAACTCCGGGCCCAGGGAACAGTATGCTGCCCGAATTTGTTTAGGGGGACCGTATCGAACATTTCACACATGAGTTCCTCCTATCTGTAAGGTTCTCTCCACCAAGTACTATTTCTCATGTGGTCCTTCAAAACCTTACCTGCCTTACAATGCTTCCAGGCCTTCATGGTAGGTAAATGTGTGAGTAAACCTAAAATTGGGTCAGTCACTGAGATAGGAAAACAACTTGCAAAGTACGGCGCCGTCTCCTCCCATGACTTTTAAACAAACCAAGTCCAAGTCTTTGTACAACATTAAATGCACTTTAATTAATGCAAGGCCAGTGGTAATGCATGCAGCTGATATTTGCATAATGCTAGAAGATAACAAGTTAGACTATCTGTTCCTAACAGAAACCTGGATCAGGGAGGATTCTGGCCCTGATGTAGTTTTTGCTGTACCAACTGGCTAGGATATGCACAATGTAAACTGGCCAGATAAGGTAGGAGGATGGGTAAGAGAAATTTGCATGCTTCCTCTGGCATGTACCACATGTTCAAGACGTGGAATCACTTTTTAAAACAATACATCATAAATGCTCAGTGAAGTTCATATTAACTTACAGACCACCAGGTTCTACAAAGAATTTTATTAGCTCATTTCTAGGGGTGGGCGGTACTCGTGGAGTTAGATGAAAACTCTGCAAGATTCTGTGATGTTCCACCAGCAGGTGGAAATTGGAACGTTGTGGTGCTCATTCTGATTTTTAGTGCCAGGAGCTTATTCCGTGCTGCAAAATCAGTGCAAATGGCACCACGCAGCACGCCACAGATGCCATGCTGCTTTGTTGCCGCTTGAGTAGATTTTCTACTCGAGCGGCAGCTTTCTCACTACGAATGGTCCCGACTGCCCACGATCGCAAGAAACTCTCGCCCGATGCCCTCGTAGCGCCTGAAAATCATGCTACGCCCGCCAACTTACCATTGTTGAGCCTCACACAGGAAAAAAGTCCTCCATGCAGCGGTTGGCGGAATATGGCCAGATTGGCCAAAACTCTGCCAACTCCTCCAGTGTAGTGGAATTTATCGCCCACCCCTACTCATTTTAAGAGGTATTGTCAACCTCATTTTGGAAACTGAGGGGCCGATTCCGATTCGGGCCGGAAATCTCTCCGACCGAGCCGGATCCGGAGAGATTTCCGACCGAGCCGGACTCCCGCAGTCCGACCGAGCGAGTACGATGCGGCCGTATGCTGTCCGACTCGATTCGGTCAGACTCCCATTGAAGTCAATGGGAGCCGGTCGTACAACGCGTACACGGGCTCCCATTGACTGAATGGGTACGTAGCGAACAGGGGGGCCCCCTACAGTGGGTACGCGTCGGTGCGACTCGCATCGTACATGCATGTTTAGGGGGGACCCTTGGGTCCCCCCTGTGTGCGACTCGTGCGGCTACGCGTGCAGGGGGGTCCGACACGGACCCCCGAAGTCCGGCTCCGACAGCTCTTTGGAGCCGGACGCTACGAGTCGGTCGGGCTGTTCGAAGCCTGCATCGTACTTGCTCGGTCGGGAAACGTCTCCATTGCGTGGTGCGAGCCGTGTCTGTACGAGTCGGTCGGAGCGGTTCGGACCCGGGAACGAGTCGGTCGGCGATTTCGCGTGCGCTCGCATCGTACTTGCTCGCTGGGATGACTGTATGAATCGGTCGGGAAAAAGGCCTCCTAATCGGATCCGGTAACCGAATCCGATTCGGAGCCCTACCGGCCGAGATCGGAATCGGCCCCTGAGTCTCTAGTAGTATTGGGGGATTTAAACATTTATTATGATAATATTCTGGACACTAACACATCTCAGATAGCCAGTACCTGCTCTGTTTTGGAGCTGCAACAGCTTGTCCAACAGTTAACTCACTAGGCAGGGCATATACTGGATCACATCCATGCCAAAGCAGGATTGATCTCTGCGGATGCGGTTGAGGAGGTTTTATGGTTTGCTTATAAGGCGATCTCATTCTGCCTGCTTATGACAGGAGGCACACCTTCCTCCCAACCACCCACGAAAACTTTCTATCATGCCTGGTCAAAATTGGATAACACCAAACTAAGGGATTGTTTGGAAAAGTTCCAAACTGGAAATTCAGTCAAATACTAATGTTGACGATGATATTAATCAGTTTAATACCTGGACTGCAGTGCCCTAGATGAGGTGCTCCCTCTTAAGTTTGGGATTACACATCGTAAAATGCTGTCAGCTCCCTGGTACTCTCAAGGCAAAAAGGGACAGCAAAGGACTAGAGAGGATTTGAAGACAAGATTATTCTCATTCAGGGAAAGAAGCTTAGGAAATAGAACTTAGAATATATGAAGGGCTTGTGGAAGTCTCTAGGTATAGTTATCATAATAAAATCTTTCCACAAACAAGCGTACTAGAAAACCTTTTGCTTTCTAAAACTCTCTTGTAACAAATGTGCAGCATTTACACAAGTGTCCCCAGTGCAAATGCTTTGCACAGAATGGTCAGATTTCTTTCAGAATAAAATTTCTATTATTTTATCATCATACACCCAGACAGTGAAATCTAAAGATAGACTGAATCAATGTGCTCATTATTTTAATTGTTAGTCAGATTTTAGACTCATCACAAAGGAGAAGGTCATATCTAAAATTTCTATAATAAAGTCAGGCTCTACTCTCAACCCTTGTCCTATTTGGATATTTAAAGAGCTATCCTCCTTTTTCTCTTCTTCGATAACTATTATGAGAAATAACTCTTTAGAGAGGTGTGTGGTACCTTCTATTTTTGAATCAGCACTAGTTACCCCGCTCTTAAAAAAAGAAGACTCATGACCCTAGCAATACTTCTAAATATCAACCTAGTTCTCTTCTTTAGCTTTTTGCAGAAATCTTACACAGATAGCTTCTTGTACAGAGGAAAATGATGTGTTTAATAAGCACCAAGCTGGATTTAGATCTTGCTTCACCACAGGAACCTTACTTACGGCGGCTACCATTGACATCCAAATGATCTTGGATGGATGAAGCTCGGTGGCACTCATCCTCCTTGATTTGTTAGACCCCTGTGATACAGTTTCCCATGCTATTTTACTGGAAAGATTATTTACTATTGGCCTGAGAGACAAGTCGCTAAGATGGTTTGAATCCTTTCTGGAAACCAGAACTCAGGCAGTCCAGATGCCAACTTTTGGCTCAGATTTTAAGGATATTGCTTGTGATGTTCCTAAGGGGTCTGCTGACAGTCCCATTTCTTAATATATATATATATATATATATATATATATATATATATATATATATATATATATATATATATATATATATATATATATATATATATATATATATATATTGCTCCTATGGATTTGATTGCCTCTTTTGGCTTTCAATTTTATGACTTTGCAGATGATACCCAAATAATCATCCAAATGGAGGACAACTTTTCTCAACTCCAAGTGAAAGTCAAAGGATGTTTGATCAAGGTAGCAAGCAGGATGAATACCAGGTATCTCTGGCCAAATTCAGATAAGATGGAGGTTTTGATAATGGGTAATCACTTAATCTGATTCTCTATGTGGTGACCCCAAACGTTAGGAGAATGACTGGAACCAGCATCCACTACCCATAATCTAGGGGAGCTATTTGATACCAAATTCTCATTTGAGTATCAGATTAATAAGTTAATGCCTACGGGCTTCCTGCTAATGAAATAACTGAAGAAGATCCTCCCTATTATTTGTTAGCATTCTTTGGCAGCTGCTGGTGCAAGCCCTGATTTTAAGCAGATTGAAATATTACAATGCCCTCTACATTGGACTTTCTTGATTATCATATAAAGAGTTTCCAATTTATACAGAATGCTGCAGCCAGGTTGATTTTTGGGAGGAGTAAGTTTGACAGTGTCTTGTCTTTATTTGTCCAGTTACAATTGCTCCCTGTTCATAGGAGATGCTGGTTCAAGGCCCTTTGTATGGTTCATAAGGCACGGTCCTCATGTATCGCTGATATGTTTAAAAAATACATTCTTCCCAGACTGCTTCCCCCAACCTCCGCCTGTCTGATCACAGCACCTAAATACCAGAGCTCAAGATTGGGAGAACATGCTTTTTCTGTGGCTACAGCTCAGGCATGGAGCAGACAGCCCTCATACCTCTTCTGGGAGCAGCTCTTGCCTCCACTAGTTTTGGTGCTTGCCTGACTGGGAGGACAAAGTAAGGGGGCCTGACTTGTTGTCACGTTGCACCTGCTTGCGACATAGGAGGCACCACTGAATAAATCTAGTTCCTGGTTATCCTTCCAGAGGAACAAAATCAACTGCCTCCTCGCTGTCAGCTGAGAGGTGCAGGAAAAGGCACTTTTTAGTAGCTGTTTTGTAGCTCTGTAGCCAAAGAGGAGGCCAGCTAGAGACCCTTGGAATCCATGTCTTTGTCCTGAGTACAAAAGGGAGAAGATCCAGTCCATCAGGGCTCCTTTCAGGTCATGGACAGCATGTCCAGTCCTATTCTGTTCTTCCTCAGGTCCAGCAGTGTTCAGTGGAGGGTACCATGAATGCCACATTTAGGCCTGGCACTAGGTTGTGGGTAGGAGTGACTCCTGTTCCTCCATAACCAATGGGGTAAACATTCCCCGGGGTAACCCTATCCACGTTTGCTGCAGTTCCAGTCTGCCCAACGGCAGACAATCCCACTCTGCCCCTCACTCCAATAGTGAAACCACTGTGCCCATGTGCAGAGTTGCTGTACCCAACCAGAGGTGTGTCCAACGCAATGAGCAACCCCTCCTCTGTCGTCACTACAATCAATCAATTAGGATTTAAGTGCGGCTAATCACACGATAGGAAAGAGTCTGAAGCCTTGTCGTTCTACAGGATGCTGAACTCCAAAAAAGAGACTACGGCCCTGATTTAGATTTTGACGGATGGATTACTCTGTCACAACAGTGACAGATAACCTGTCTGTTGAAATATAAATTCCATAATATCCTATGAGATTTATATTTTGGTGGACGGGATATCTGTCACAGGTGTGATGGAGTAACCCGTCTGCAAAAATCAAAATCAGGCCCTAAGTCTTGACCAGGCGAAGATGCCAAAAGTATCTGACTGGCAAGAGGGCTTCCCTGGGCACAACATTCTAAATTTCCCACTCTGAGTTTTTCCTGCATAAACCAACGGCTTCACCAGTACCTCATCCAATGACATTGTGGAGTCCTCTCGGACACAGCTCATTGCTTACCCCAATGAAGGATTTTGAATTCCATTTTTGAGACTAAGTCCAAAGGTATATCCTCTGACTGAGCCAAACTCATTTTTGTATCTGACCCGCTCTCCAATGCCGACGGCCTGAAATGGTCCTGGTCTACTGAGACCAGTTGACTTGCATTGGCGCTTAGTGATCTTTGGTGCTATTTTTATTTTACATTTTTAAAATTCAATTCTCTGATTTCCTTTATTGGAATTTTGTCATTTTGGTGTCATTTTATTTATGGTGATTTACTCTATTTTGAAAATGTTGTCTGGTATTTTTATTGATTGGTGTTTTGAATTTATTATTGTTTTGGTGCTGCATAAATGCTCAATGTCCTAAGTTAAGCCAGCCTGCAAGGTCCCATAGCTGCCAGAGGGCTGAGCTCAGGTTAATTTAGTGCAGGTGACTCCAACAGGTAAATCAGGGGCAACTGGTAGCTCCTGGGCACCTAAAAGTACCTCTCAGATGTGAAGCTAAACAATGTACCTCAATCAGAGGATATGTGCTTATTAACCCGTTTGCTGCTCCGAACGTTCCGCGCCAGTGCGGAACGTTCTATTAAACGGCGGGGCCGCGTCGGCCAACGGACGTGCGCAGCACTACCGAGGTAGTGCTCGCGACGGCCGTTGGCCGACGAACACAGCAAACGGGTTAACATAGGTAGCACTGCACATCCCAAAACCCTTAAAGTGTCAGCCAGCCACCAAACTTTGGAAAAATTCAGTTGAATTTTTAAACATTAAAAAAGAAATAGTAAAAATTAATTCTTGACACGAGAGGTTCAATTGCAAGGAGAGGCCATAGGCTTTTAGCCTGCATGTTAGTTTCTCAAAGGCGGAACTTCAGAGTCTGTGTATTATCAAGAACTTATAAATAAATCTTGTTTTTTCCAAAGACTTCTGTAATCTCCAGAGACCATCTGTCCGTAGAATTGAAAATTTACAGATCACGCCGTGTTCTGAGAATTCTTCTTGATCCAGACCAGCAGGCAATACTTTAAAAGTAATAGCATATTAATGTTTCCACTCTCAATCTAGCAAAGTCACAAGGAGATAAGTCAAGTTATATGCCCTGCTCTATCACACATTGTATGTGTGTGAACAGTGGGAATGCAAAAAAAAAGTTGCAGTACAAATGAGTGTGAACTCACCGAAGTGTGGGACTGCAAGCTGCAGAGTATAAATGTCTGAGTTGAATGCAATATCAGCTCAGTAGCTGAGGAGAGCAGGGCCTGGATTCAGGGCTGAGACAATTAAGATCATTCAGTGCATGCATCTATGTGTGTGTGCATGTGTGCGTATTTATATGTGTGTCTGTGTACATGTGTTTGATACTGTGCTCCTCCCCTTAACAAACAGTATCAATGCTTGGACATTTTTCCTGGTGCTAAGAACCAACAACAGTATATGCTGCCCGCCATAATAAAGGGTTAATCTCTGGCACAATTGTACCCGTTCAATGGTTAATAGGGGTAACGGCATAATAATGATCATCTTTGTTATATTTTGTGCATTTGTGGTCTACTAGTAGCATCATAGAACCCATAATTCACTTATTAAGAGCATAACCTGCCTAACTTGAGCCATCTCTGACATAGTGGTGGCCACCCCTCATATAATAATGTCCCTGACTGATGCATTGTGGGCATCCTGCCCATTATTTTGTCCAGCCATGGCACAATGGTGGCTGGGATATAACAGTGCACATTATTGGCATAGTACAGGCATCCATTGTGTTATGGTGAGAATCCATGGCCCATGATTGTAGTATCTGGAAATCTGAAGCAGAATCTGTCCATGTGATACATTTATAGAGGTTGATTAAGATGACATGCTGAGGTTTGTGGACTCTTCTTCCTAAAAATTAAATCTGATATTTTGAAAGAAGAAGTTAAGTTTTTCAGAAAAGGTTTCTCATTTGGAAAACTGAGTTTGTTTGCCCAAAATGGAGAATGATCTTCGTTAGAAAAATATGTTTACAGAAACTGATAGGCTGATGAAGACAAAAGGTGGCATTTCCAAAACACATTTAAAGCTGTTTGCTGCCTGAAGTGCTTGGGTGGTTAGTACTGATAATTCTGCTTAAGGTGGTCACTAGTGTAATGCTACCATATGTAGTCACTATTTTATAGGGATAACATTTGCCATGAGCTCAGGATGATTTTACTTAAACCGAAGTAACTCTCACTATAGAAAAGGTCAGAGACCCCTGATTTAGTGAGTTTTAGGGTTCAACCTGACAAGGGTTATGATTATCCCTTGAGATGAGGTGTCCGCCATTCCAATGATATTCCAATTAGTACACTGGAGATCGGTTGTCCTAGGCAAGGGCAGCCTATATGCAGCCTTTGTTGATCTTAGATCAGCCTTTGACTTAGTGCCCTGTGGGAAACTATGGTCAGTGCTGTACGAGCTGGGGATGCTACCTGAGCTACTCTCTCTCATAGTTAGACTCCATAAGGATAATTTTGCCCACATTCGATGGGGTGCTCAGGGCTACGTAACTGATTGCTTCCCCATAGAGAAAGGTGTGAGACAGGGATGTGTTATGGCGTCCACACTGTTCTCATTGTTCATTAATGGAATTACAAAGTTTTTGGAGTCTACTCCAACAGATGCCCCGTTTTAGCGGGTGTAAAAATCCCGATTTTAATGTTCACTGATGACACATTAATTATTTCAAAAACTGCGAATGGTCTTCAGCGAGCATTAAATCTTTTTGAGGAGTTTTGTTTGCTACGAGGTTTGGAAGTTAATGTCTCCAAAACAAAACTCATGGTGTTTAACCCACACAAGGGATATAGAGGAGGGTTATCCATGAATGGTCGCCCGCTAGAACAAGTCAATTCATTTACATATCTGGGGGTTATATTACAGAACAATATGAGATGGGATCAACATCTTGACATGGCCACATTAAAGCACTGGCAGTTATCCGGGGTTCTACTAACTGAATATAACACCTCTCTAACAAAACCGGTTAGCCCGGTGCTTCAGTTGTATAATATGAAAGTGGTCAGCTCTGCCTTGTATGGGGCTGAACTCTGGGGGTTTGAAAAAACGCTAAAGTTGACTGCTGCTGAAAATAGGTTCCTCCGAAAGATCACAAGCCTCCCACAAAGTACCCTGGTTCGCCCATTGTTATATGACCTTGGTAGAAATGCACTGGCTGATGCAGCTAGACTCCGCCCTATACTATACTGGCGTAGAATCTGGTCAACCCCTGAACTAGCAACCTATGCTGCAGGCCTAAAAGACTTAATCAGTGCCGACAGCTTTCACAACATCAAATGGCTCAGGGAGGTGAGAGCTACCCTAGTAAGCATGGGCATGGAAATGCTATGGGAGAATCCCGTAGATGTACATTTTCCCTCTAAGGATATCTTAAAAGAGAGGTACTGGGCCACTATTAACCGTAATACATATAGAAATGTGGAAACGTCCTCTCTCTCACAGGTTGCTTCATGGACTTTAAACCATTCCCACGCTTGGAGCAGTATTGGGATTTAATAACAAAACCCCAGGAACGGAAATTATATTTTCAGTTTAGAGTAGGCTAACTTCCCATTAGGTCCTTTACAGCAAGATGGGCCACAGAGGGTGACAGTGTCTGTCCCACATGTATGGCCCAGACAGAGTCAATGGCCCACATGCTGTTTATTTGCCCCGGGTATGAAAGGCCTCGCCGTGTATGGTTAGCTCCAATTTGTAGGACAATGGGGACCAGACTGAGTGCAGAAGCATATAGAATACTGCGTACGAACACTTCAGCTCCCATTGTTATTGCAGTGGCAAAGTTCCTGGGCTGGGCGTGGGTTATCAGATTAAAGGTATGCTAAGCATTCTGAAAGGATTGTATAAATCATTCTCATGGGGTTTTGAACAATACCCAATAGATAGAATGTATCTTACTTAATTGTGATTTAACTACCCATCCCAGGTTTTAACGCTTTATATGAACTTCCATTGTTTTGAGCTCTAGTATTTCTATCAATTTTAAAATGCTTCATTTTTATACTGGAATTGTCGACGTCATGAATTATCCAGTTATGGTTTTATATGTATATACATTGTATTTTATGTAGTTTTAATGTGTATGTATTTTTGAGTCTTAAGGTGTATGTATTTACTGTGCTTTTATGACTTGACGTCGAATAAAGCTTTTTGGTATTGGTATTGGATATTCCAATTTCGTACACCTACTTATTCACTGAGATAGAACACATCTGATGCTTACTATGTCATATACACTGGACAATGACTTGACATTTTTACAACATGGTGTAATGTGTGTGCTTTCCTGTTTTTAAACTTTGGAAAAATTCGGTTCATTTTCAAACTTTAAAAAAGAAATAGCTAAAATTATTTCTTGACATGAGAGGTTCAATTGCAAGGAGAGGCCATAGACTCTGAGCCCACATGTTTCTTTCTCAAATGCGGTCTCCAGAGTCTGTGTATTATCAATAACTTATAAATAAATCTTGTTTTTTCCCAAAGACTTCTGTAATCTCCGGAGATCATCTATTAATAGACCTGAAGATTTACAGATCACTCCGTGTTCTGAGAATTCTTCTTGATCCAGACTATTAAGCAATATTTTAAAAGTGATAGCGCAGTAGATGCTTCTGTGACCAAGAAAATTCAACATATTTGTTCCTGTACATGTTTTTAAATAATAGATTAGAACACAGATACAGAAAGATTAGCATTTGTGTGTACAATGTTAAAACGTTTTGGGGCACATGCATCAAAGGTTTTTGCGATCGCAAACGGTGCGAATCGCAAAAATCGGCCGTTTGCGATCGCAAATTGGCCTTTGGAGATGCATGAAAGTGTTTCCTATGCGCAATTTAAGAATTCGCAATTAATTGCGAATTCCTAAATTACGATTGCATTTAAGGAATCGCAATTTGCGATTCCTTAAATGCAATGCTAGAAGCACTTTCAAATAGCGATTTCGCTATTTGGGACCGCAAATTACAGACAAATCAAACTTGTCTGTAATTTGCAATACCTTCGAAAAATGCTCTAAAATGCATTTTTAAGTTTTAGGTTACACACACACATGCCCTTGGGGCATGTGTGTGCGCAACATGGGTGCACATCACAATTTCAGGGGTGCAACAGGGTGTCATTTTGACACCCTGGCACCCTTGAAATTGCATTCTCAATTTGCGATTCTCTAATTGCGAATCGCTAATTGAGAATGTATTCCAATTCATTCCTATGGGCCTCTAGGCCCATAGGAATTAATGGGAGGTATTCCTTAATTGCGACTCGCAATTAGCGAGTCGCAATTAAGGAATGTTTAGGAATCGCTATTTTTATAGCGATTCCTACATGCATAGGCTTTTGCGATTCCTTAATTGCGATTCCTTAATAATCGCAATTAAGGAATCGCAAAAGCCTACCTTGATGCATGTGCCCCTTTATCTACAAGAAAATTACAGGTACTTCAAGAGTATCAGGATAACTTCTTGCCATTGGATAATGAAAAGCGTGTCAATATTCATTAACTCTGGCGCTCATAGGGGCATATTTACAAGCCCCTTGCGCCACTTTTGCGCCGCCGTTGCGTCACTTCTGTGACGCAGCGGCGGCGTAAAGCCAGCGCCATGCTGGGGGGTATTTACAACGTGACGCATCTAGGGAGATGCGTCACGTTGTAAAGCCCTGCGCCACATGAAACCTGCGTCAGGTTTCATGTGGGCGTTCCTGCGCCGGGGGGGCGTTCCGGCGCAGGAACACCTCGGAAAAGTGGCTGAGTGAAATCTACAAGATTTCACTCAGTCACATTACCGACCCCGCTGCGTCAAAACCTTGCGCCTGCTTGAAGCAGGCGTAAGGCTTGACGCACCATGTTAGACATGGGCATGGTTGGCACAGTGCTGGAGTTGCGTCGCGCCCGCGACACAACTCCAGCACTGCGCTAACGTTACGGCAGCAGATGCGACACGCATCTGTATTTCCTTGCGCCATGATGCGCCGCATTGTAAATGCGGCGCATCCGTGGTGGCGCAAGGATTGAGATGCGTGTCGCACGTTTCCTGGCGCATCCCTGCTGATTTGCAGGGATGCGCCAGGAAACGTAAATATGCCCCATAGTTTCTCCAGACTTAGGTGTAGGATACCACCTCGGTTGGAATCTCAGATGCTGGCCACTATCCTTGCACCTACATCTGGGGAATACAAGTTATCATCCCTGGAATGGGCAATGTCATGTGGACCTCTGAATACCTGGTCTAAATCCCTATTTTATTCCTCATTTTGGGGAAAATAATAGCCCACAACCAGCATTCATTTACCACCTGCTTCAAGGAGGTGCTAAATTAATGAGGGGGGTTTGCTTTGACCCATTGGGCAGGTGGTGGGTGGCAGGGAATTGCGGGTAGGTCAACCCAGGTGAGGTCAGCACTAGTGGTTATGTGGACAGTGGCCTGCTGTCAGTGGTGTTCTTCTCAAGCAGCAGCCTGTCCTGAAATAAAACCAGTCAGACCACACCCATTGCTACATACCGTCCCATGGTATTCGAGGTGACATCTTAGAATGGCTTGATGTTTTTTTTCTGTTTAAATTTTGCACTATGCTATGCTATGCTAGGTATTTGTAAAGCGCATGGCTTCCCGATGGGCCTCCCAGTGCTAGATGTCATGTCTGTCAAAAAATAGCTGATGTAAAGCATATTACTCAAAAAGGTAGGTCTTAGATATATCCTGAATTTGATTTCTTCTTTAATCATTCTCAGGAGTGATGGCAACGTGTTCCAGATTTTCGATGACAGGTAAGCAAATGAGCGCTCTATTGCAATTTTGCAGTTGCTTTAAGCATATAGGGCCACACGTGTGAACCTATTTTGCATTTGCAAACAGGCCGATTCGCAGAATCAGCCCGTTTGTAAACACAAAAAAGCTTTTGCTATGTGTCAAACCATT
Organism: Calotriton arnoldi; assembly: GCA_963921515.1. Classification (NCBI taxonomy): domain Eukaryota; kingdom Metazoa; phylum Chordata; class Amphibia; order Caudata; family Salamandridae; genus Calotriton; species Calotriton arnoldi. Next base: position 38,569 of record CAWUFW010018059.1, read on the forward strand.
TTTTGCTATTCAGTAGCCTGTTACCGAATTGCAAAATGGGTTTGCGATTTGGTATTTGGAAGGGGCGTGTTTAGAGCGTCCCTTCCAAATTCCGAATCACAGTGGGGTGTATGAATGTTTTGTGACTGTGAATGCTGTCCCAAAACATTTGTATCTGCCATTCGCAAATGAGAAGGGGTCCCCAGGGGAATGCTGGCAAACACGTTTTTTAAGAGCAGGCAGTGGTCCCGTGGTCCACTGCCTGCTCTTAAAAAATAAAAATAAAACTTTTAATTTTTTTCTTTCAAACACAACCCATTTTCCTTTATTGAAAAGCAATCACAGACATGGTGGTCTGCGGACCCTAGCAGGCCACCATCCCCATGATTTTAATGATTCCCACGGGGTCGCAAATTGCTATCTACCTCAATAATATTAATGAGGGAGGTTGATTTGTGACCACCTAGGAATCGCTAAATGAAACTCTTGGAGGTTCATACATTAGGAATAGCGATTACCTAATTGCGATTCGCTGAAAATCGCAATTAGGTAATCGCTTTCCCTAATGTTGATGCATGTGGCCCTTAATTTTTTATTATTTTTATAGTAATAGAAACGTCACAGTGGACTAGAGTGAGTGACTGAACCCTGGCAATGGAAGTGAGAGTTTTTGTTTTCCATGATGGTGAGACAGTACTGAATAATATTAATTATATGGAAGGCTTTAAAACATGGCGTGTATGCTTCACGTCTGCATGGCACTTTAAATGCTATGCGAAAGAGAGCAATATAATATTAATAACTTGATTAAGGAGGAAACTGACATGATAAACAGAGATCATTTCAAGTTAAAGCTTCAATGTCTGTTTAGACAAGTTGCAGTAAAATCCAAGAAAGATCCTTGTATGTCTGCTTGTATTGTATCAAACATGTATTGGACATAGGCCGTCATGATGAATGGGCCAGAGTGGCATCCCCAGGGCATTCCAACTTGTCCAGTGTCTCCTGGCTTCGAATGACCGTGTCCACAAATTCCAAACAGAGAAATTCTGGGCCTGGAGTCAGTGCACCTGGACCTGACAGCAGTGTTGTGGGGGTGCTGGCAAGCCTCTAGCCTGGCCCAATCCCGCCCAGCCCCTGGAGAAACCGAGAACTGCTAATGCCCCCCTCTGCTCTCTCCTTACGTTTGACCTCCCCACAATTCCCTGCTGTCCACCGCCTGCACAATGGGTCAAAATCTAATTCCCCTCATTGTTTTACCATCTTCTTAAAGCAGGTGGTAAATGGAAGGAGAGAGAGAAAGATAGAGATAGCGGAGGAAATAAAGAATGCTGAGGAGGAGACAACAAATAACAGAGACGAAGTTAAGAAAGCAGGGTTAAATCGGGGAGAGAGTTAACGAGTGCCATGAAATATACAGTAAAGAGCCACGATAGAGGGGAGAGGGAGAAAAACATGGATGAAAAGGTAGAGGAAAAAGTGCAGGGGTAGAATGTGTAGGGAAGAGGGGGCAAAACAGAAATAGACAGAGAGAGATAACACACCTTGAGTGCCAAAGAAAACTTAGAAAAAGAGTAGGTGCACAAAACTCCTCCCATTGGAGGTTCACTGAATTGTGCGTGATTTCGGGTTTGTGGGAAGGGCAGAGGTAGCAGGATTCCAAGAATGCTTTAGTGTGAGGGGGGATGGGATGCTAGGTGAGTGGGTGCGTTCTTCAGCTCTGGGATCAGAGTCCAGAAATAGCAAACTTGTGGAAGAAGCTTTGTTTTCATTATAAAATTGATGATTCTGTTTTAGAAATATAATCCTATTTCCACATATGGCTAATGTGAATGCAGTAGGGAGCGGTGCAGTTCCACAGCGACGACCTAATACTAGGGTGTCAATTGCCATAGCGCAGCACTGACCTTCTGGTGATGACTGTGTCCCATTAATACGAACTTAACCTTCTATTAGAAGAAGCCTTAGCGAGGTGACCCTGGTCATGTCCCTACGTTGTATCGAAATAGAAGGCAGAGGAATACCAGTACCACTGCTTCATCCTCTTAACAATTGTGTGCAATGTTTAGATTAAGCTATCCTGATATTTTAACCTTTAATGATCAGGAGTATCCTCTGTCACAACTCTTGCAAGGTGCTCACTTCTCTTTACCTGAAGGATGGACATACACATTGAACAATAACATGGTATTTAGCTCGCCAAGCACATTGGTATTTTAATTCAAGAGTCTGTATACATGTCCTTTTTAAACCAATAGCCTCAGCAGAGCAGGGAAGCATCCGGGCAACATACATTATTAGTGTCTCCCTTGTATCTACCTTTAGGTTTACCCTGTTTACCACTCATAAAGAAAGCTTGAAAGCCAGGGGCATATCGCAGGCCCCAGCAGCCCCAGCAGCTCCTGCAGCGCCATGTGGCCCATCAACTCTTCATGGGGTCCCCATTCAGCCCAAAGTAATTTGTGAGATATGGGGGGCTCAGGGGACGTTCTTCACATTCTACTGGGGGTATTATTTTTCGTTACTCCACTGTTGAAAGCCTAGTTGGGGAATAGACTCACCAGCCCAGGTTTCCTTTATACAGGTTATTTCATGTTTTATTTACAAAATTAAACACATTTGATAGCTTTGAAAGCATGAGTTTGCCCCGCTGTGTTTCATGACACAAACTTAGGGCCTAATTTATATCTTGTCTCAGGACTCTAGTCTTCCCTCCACTGCGGAGGTTACAAGCACTCCATTGACCTGATGGATTCCCACCCGCGTCTATTTAGATGTGGGCTGGCTGAACCACAGTCCACATTGACAGACTGTTTTCCGTCGCGTAAGTGGCACAACTCCTTCGACCCGGCAGACCTCTCTGCTGGCTAACAGTACTCTGTCACTGTCAGGTCGGTGGGTTTGCGACAAGCCTAGTTAGATTTCCCATTTGTGCTGGCATTGTCCGAGCAGCGGATTTGTGATGGAGGGAGACCGTTGCAGGGCACATTGAACATTGTACTAAACCTGTGGCTTTAGGATGAATGCTAACATCACACACCTCATGTGCTTGTGTCGCGTAATAGATTAATACCTGTAGCCAGGGTGCCAAATCGTTCTTCCATTGTAACCCTGGAGTTCTCAATGGCTGCTAATACCTTATCCAATTTGTCAGACATGGTTAGGACGGAAGGTGCCTCCGCGTCTCCACGCTGAGTTGTAGCAGTTTGGGTGTGACTCTGTACTGTGTAGGGCACCTGGGGTCCAGTATGGGAGCAGTTTCCCCATATTTGTATTGGATTGGGCACGTCTTGTCGCCTTGATATGGATCAGTCCCTGGGAGTAATCCTGTCTTGTTTGCGGGAGCTCTGCTTGTTGTGGGTTCCAGGCTTCTATTCAGGTACAGAGGCAGCATAAGGACTGCCGGGGGCCCTCCTGCCACGTGAGTTTGTAGAGCTTTGAATAAATAGAGGCTTTGTGGGTGCTGCTGCACAGGGCAGCACCTCGATTTTGGGTGCCGAATGGTGCGCGCTTTTTATTTGAAATTATTCAGGTCCTCCCGATGCGTTGGGCCTTACCGTGTTGTGGGCTGTGCCCCGGGGTCTGCAGTTGGGGCCCGGTGGGAGGAGGCCATGGCCCTGGTTGCTGTCCTGCTACTCCAATCTTGCCTCCCGGCCTGCATTAGGTATTAGACGCGGTTATGCGGGATAAAGCTTCTGGGATCTGCTGGGGTTCACTGAGCCGCGGGGCTCTCAGTTATGGATCCCCGCACGGGTCCCCAGACAAGGACCCCCGGGCAACACACTGGGTCGCAGCAGGAGAGAAGCTGTAGCGTGACCTCTGCGGAGGCACTCCCAAAGGTACCCACGAAGGTGCTGCCTTCTTCGTACGTGCGCGCTACATGGACGGAAAGCAGGACTGCAACCCCAGATGCACGCAGGTTTTCAGTGCGATGGAGCAGATGGGGGAAGGCCTGTCTATTAACTCTGCATATTGTGGCTACTGCTGTTCTCGCTTATGGGCCGAGTACCCCTCCCATCATCGCTCACCTGGCCTTCTGCAATGTCCTTCCCATGTGGGGAGGCCGACAGGCCGTCTGGATCTCGCTGGCTGGGTAACTCCACCAACATACCCCGGCTCCTGCTCAGGCCCGGTTCTAGCGGGTGGGCCGGGTGGGCCAGGCCCACCCAAACGTGAGCCTGGCCCACCCAAACATGAACCTTTGCCCTCGCAGTAACGTCAAGAAGGCCAACAGAAAATGGGCACTATAATTTAAAACTTTCCTCTGAACGTTATTTTTCCTTTTCTAGGAGTTGCGTGATTGGGCCTGGGCTCTTTCACACAGGCACCCCCAATCACGCATCTCCTTTTAGAGAGGTGAGCTGTGTCCCCGCCCACTCGTGCAGGTAGAATAGGGGCATTGCGAAGGGGACAAATCCTTTCTTAGGCGTGGGGCGGGGGGGTAACCTTATCGTGCTGTGTGGATATTTTCTTCTCTATTGCGCTGGAGAAAAGGAGTTTGTTTATGCTGATTCACCTTTCCTGACCCCTTCAGCTGCTTATCAGATTGGGCTGTGAGACAGAGTTCCAACAGAGCAGGTAAGAGAATGTGTGGCTCTTCCGTTTTTTTTTAATTCTGCAAAGGCCCAGCAAGATACATACTTCATGTATGTCGTGTATATTTCATTTAAATCGTTTGTATCGGTTTCATGATTGGCTCTGCCACAAATGCAAGACAACAGTAAAAATGTCCAGATAACTCTGGTGATTAATGATCCAGCTGGAGAGCAATCTCTAGTCTGTTTGTAGTTTTGAAATGCAGATAAACTGTAGTGTATGTGGATAGCTCAGTGGGTTACTGCCTTTGTTTCAGAGATCCTTTTGTTACTTGCAGTTCAGAAGTTACAGTCCTAACATAGGACAGTAACCTATGAACTGTCATCAAAGAGCTGCATACAAACCTGAATGGTATAATTTTAGAACTTTTTTGTTTTTTTGTGTTGCGATATAGTTAGAATTTCCCCAGTCTTTTATTATTCTAATGTTTCTAAAAAGAGTTTGTTTGGGCAGATATACATTTTTATCAGTAAAGCCAACCCCCAACCACTGGGGTATGCTTTAAATCCTGAGTTTGTGCTTCTCCAGACCAAACCCTCTTAAAACATACTGCCCACCAGTATGGATGACATGTGATTCCTACACCTGGTAATCCTCATTGGCTTATGTGACACTCCCTATAGGCTGATTTAAATACTTGTATGATTCATTGTCTCTGCATAATGAGTGCATGATATAAAGTACTGTGACACCCTACTCTGATATGAGTGCGCTATACAACAAATGAAATACATGTGAGAGAGGGGCTACAGAGAGATGAGGGGCACTGGTGGAGGGTGGCAGTGAGGGAATACGAGGAGGAGGTCATGGGGGTGGGGCTACGGAGAGATGAGGGGCACTGGTGGAGGGTGGCAATGAGAGAGTCTGAGGAGGAGGTCGTGGGGGAGGGGCTATGGAGCGATGAGGGGCACTGGTGGAGGGTGGTAGTGAGGGAATCCGAGGAGGACGTCATGGGGTGGAGGGGAGAGGCTACAGAGAGATGAGTGGCACTGGTGGAGGGTGGTAGTGTGGGAGTCTGAGGAGGAGGTCATGAGGGGGAGAGGCTACGGAGAGATGAAGGGCACTGTTGGAGGGTGGTAATAAAGGTATCTACGGAGAAAGAGGTCAGCGGTGGGGCACCAATAAAGACTTTCGCACCAGCGCTAAAGCTGGCCCTGTCATGGCCTTTCCATTTTTGTTTATTTAATTAGCAGTCGGGTCATTAGTGCCACTGTGGAACATATTTTAAAGTGTGTGCTAATTATATTTACTGTTACATTCAATGTTTTAAGTTTGAGGGTGATTTTACTAATGTTTTTTACTGGGAATAATGAAAAAGGAGCCGGATTGTGGCTGATATGGGGCTGGGTCCCAAGGTCAGCTGTGAGATAAGGTGCACGAGAGATGGATGGTAGAAAATGGATACTCAGGTCTGGAAGGGAGTCTGCTGCAGAGACCGGGGTCAGGTGGAGGTAGAAATGAAGAGAGATTCTCTCTGAAGGCTGGCAACGAGGGAGGCTGAGTATTGTTACTTGCCTGATACTCCCACCTCAGAAACCTCCTCTTCCCATCAAAAGTACCTTACATGGGATGAATTTCAAAAACAAAAATGAAACGTTTCTGATTCATGTTTTAAGAGCAGGCAGTGGTCGGTGGGACCACTGCCTGCTCTTAAAAAATATTTTCCCATCCATTCACAAAGGGGAAGGGGTACCCTGGCGACCCCTTCCTCTTTCCGAGTGGCTTACCACCTACTTGAAGTAGGTGGTAAACTGTGTGTTTTTTGCGACTGCAATTGCGGTCGCAAAACAATGATACATACAAATGCGGCTCGCTATTAGGAAGGGACGCCCTTGGAATGCCTTGCGGCGTCCTGACCAATCACAGCGCTGCTTGCAGCATTGTGATTGGCTTAGGGGAGGGAGCCTGGCTGCCTGCTTCCTGTTTTTTTAAAATGAATATTATTAAATTAAACCCTTCCTGGCTCGACCTCCACTCGCGACACCCCGCGCCTAACCCACCCCCTCCCCCCGCTAGTCATGCCGGCCACGACTGCCGCAGTGGCCCACCCGAATGCACCCTTGGCCTACCCAAATAAAAATTCCTGGAGCCGGGCCTGCTCCTGCTGGTCCTGCGTCCGTAGCACAATTTTACGGTGTCCGTTGTGGCTGCATTGGAGCCCATGGGCTGGGCCCGATGTCGCTCTGCTGCCTTTCTGCATGGCGGGGAGGCCCCAGCATTTACCATTGTGTTGCGTTACCAGTGAAATGTCTGCTCCGCTGGTCCAGTCTGCTCTCCCAGCGCCCGAGCACCTGTGGGCTTTTTTCAGGGAGATGGGTTGGGCGATGTGCGGTGGGACTGCCCCTGCTGCTTCTCGGCTGTCGAGCTCCCCTCTCTCACTCGGGCACCGCCATGTTGGTGCTGAGCCACCCACGGCACGGACCATGCAGCCCACAGCACCGGGTCTTCAGGGTCAGAAACTGGAGCGCTGTTGTCGCAGCAACATCAATCGGGCCTGATTTCTGCTTGGTGGCCCCTCCGGCACGGATTGTGGGCGAGGCTCGAGCTGGTTTGCAGAGCCTCAGTCAGGCACGTCCACCATCTTGGCTGGCTTGGCCATGCCCCCGACACTTATAATACCTTCTATCTAGCTTTTAAGTAGATGTTCATGGATCGTTCTACTGCGGAAGCTTCATAAGTATAGACTCATGCAACCTGATTCTCTAATTGGCAACCAGATCTACTTGAGCTGAGAGGACCCAAATGACAATATATTGTGGATGATTGAAGGAGGAGAGGATGTGGCAACTCGGGCGACCTCGAGATGGGGAACCGGGTCTGAGCCTTGGCAGGGATGCTCAACATCCTGTGATTCTGGGCAAATCACTTAATCTCCCGTACATAACAAAATGAATGTGTCATCTGTAATGTGCTCTGATACCTTCAAGTCAAGTTCAAGCTATATAAAACGCCCCCCAAAAAAAGGATGAGTTAGCTCATACTCATCGTCCAACTTCTTTTTCTTTTCAACCTTGTTAATTGAAAATCAACGTCTGGAAGCAAAATGACTATAGTGGGGTTTCTTAGTTTTCCTAGACTTCAGTTTTTTAGGTTTGAGAACATTTTCATTCATATAACAAACAATTACGTATCTTTTGAACTGTTATAGAAACACCAGTTTGGCCTTTTTCACTTAATTACAAGTAGCTTATTTTCAGGCAATTTTAGATCATCCTTAGTCGAGATTATGAAATCATTTTAGTATTGCGTAATTGTCAATAAAAGATGTTTTTGTTCAAGTAAAGAGGAGTAGATGGGAGAGGGAGGCTATAGAACTATGAACAAATATAAATATATACATTTTGTCTTAATGCTTCTCAAATTCTAATGATTATAAAATATATAATCAAATTATATCTTTCTTTGTTCTGCATCGTCATAATATATAACATATAAAGTACTTCCTGTCGTATATTATAATGATATTGCAAGTCATAAGTCACAAGGAGTTCCATGGCCATATAGAGGAATATGATTTAATGCAGAGTTTCTTTACCAGCACTGTTTTAATCATTATAATACATGATCACATCAGCACCCTTCCCACAATCTGCTTAAATTATTGGTGTCTTGTTCTTTCAAGTTTATTGCTGACATGAAGACTAAAAGCGGAATCTATATTGCAAAATCAAACACACCAAAAAGCAGTTAGTATTTTTTGCAGTAGAATATTAATATCATTTTAATGAAAATCAGATTAAAATATGTTGTGGCTCTGATTGTGTAGAAACATGCAGGGGTTCTAACTTTCCTACAATGGCCACATGGAAAGAAAATAAACATGTCTCCATAAATTTCTCCTTGATGTTGATCAATTTTTCTTTTAGAAGACCATATCAGAAGAAGAAAAAGCCAGTTCCAGTTGTTGTTGTTTAACCTGTGGCTGTCATTAGGCTTCATGGACTGTCCTTCACCTTGGCTGCTGGCTCTATCAGCTTTGTGATGTCAGAACTAAAAAGTAATAACTAAGGGGCTGATTACGATGACTGTGAGACTGCCACCGACAGCCTGTCGGTGGCGGTCTCACCGCCATAGTAAACATGTTTTCTGCCCGCCACATTAGGATGGCAGGCAGAGTGGTGGCAGTTGGAGAGATCGACTGCCACAGATCTGACGTGCTTAAGGAGCCCGTCGGACCGTCGGAGAGCACTCCGATCCCTACAATGGTGGCAGTGCCTGCCAGGCACCGCTGTAGGGATTATGATGTCCCTCCCTGCCAGCCATTTCATGGCGGGTTACCCGCCATGTAAAGGCTAGCGGAAAGGGACATTGGGGGCCCGTAGCAGGCCCCCTTTCCCCCTAGCCCTCAGTGTTGGGTTTTGGAGGGAGCCTATGGTGCCCCCCCCTACATATCACTGCACCATGTGGCAGGCACCACATGGTGCCTGCCACATAGCGCAGGCATATGCACAATGTTGGTTACGATGCCACGCACGGAGGACCTTCCTGATCATTAGTTTCTACGCTTATCCGCTGATATATTTTTGATGTGGATAAAGATACGACTATTTTGTCCTATTACCGACAAAAGCTCACACGTCCGTTTAATTTCGGAATTGTGAGAAATTGTTTACATTTACCTGTGAGGGAGGTCTACTCTTTTGCCGCATAGAAGTTACTACAGACAGTTTCATATGAAAGTAAGGTCATTGATGATACTGGATTTTGAGGCCCATCTTATACCCAATGTGCTTAGAACCCTTGAGATACAAGAGCCCTGATGAAGTTCCCCCTGGCAAAGAAATGGGAACGAAACGCGTTGGCTGTGCGCCAGTTTTTAAAAGTTTGATTGAATAAAAGAACACTTTTTGAATATACTATTGACGCAGATTGACTTTACTTTGAAACGAGTGCACCTTCCATCTTCTGTTTAAAATATGCACAATGTGCGTCTTTTGGACTGCGGTGTGTGCTGCAGCCAGCAGCACACGGCGCAATACAAAAAATACACTTTGCGACTGCCTTGAAGGCGGTCGCATTGTAATTCAGGGTGGTCCCATCCCCGATATGATTGCGGTCTGACATCAGTCCAACCGCCATCGTAATCAGCCCCTTACATTTTATTATCACAGGTGAGTAGAGCTGTCAAAATTCACCTGTAATAAAGAAATTAACGACCAGATTTACTACTAGGATTGTAGACTTCCATATATTATAAAGTTACTATATAATAACAAATGGTTATCTATCTTCAAAAATATCTTTAGAATAACAGATAACCAGTACTTAAAAGTCTTGTGCACATAATCAACTCAGTGACAGTCACTAATATTACCTTTCTTTGATATTCAAGTTGCATCAAAGATTTTTCTTGCCTGCACTCTAATGTACTTTTTCCTGAGGCATCACCCAAAAAGTGTCAACTTGTTAATTTAATAGCTAAGAAAGCAAAACTAGAGAACAGTTTCGTGCAAGTCAGATGATCAAAATGGATTAAATGCAACCAACATCTGTCCCTCAACACTTTACAAGTTTAAGATGCCATCTCACAGCTGTATTAAGACCAGGAGACCCAGAAATATCTTGCGACTTCCACAAACAAAACTCCTGAACCATGAATCAGTGCCTGCATCTCAGCGTTTTGCAAAGGGATCACCACCAATCACCAGCTTCTTTGACATGGTAGGGAGGGACAGCTCACTGGTGTGTGTGAACAGCTCATTGGAACTAGCCCAAAGGGCCTTTGTAGCTATCTCTTCAAACACAACTAGAGTAACAGCTGATGTGCGCATAACACCTGAAGACACAAATCCTTCTGAGCTGATTGAAGTGGGTTTAAAACTTAGCTTAATAATGAAGATGCTGGGGGTCTGACTATTGATACTATACAATGTTTGCTAGACATGATGAACTCTTCGTGTAAATCTATCTGAGTTTTATGTACAAACTTGTGACTGTATATCATCCAATACAAATGGTGCATCCTTATATCACTTGACACACTGATACCTTTATGTTATTCACAAGAAGTAAAAAGGCCAATCTCAAGTGACAACCAGATAAATTAGGGATGCAAGTCAAAAATTCTTCAGACTTTAGCCACCATTGTTGCCTCTATTGATACAAGTCTAAACTGAGCTAAAGAAGGTACACAATATGAGCAGGTCTAAATCAATGTCTCTCGTATATCAGTGCACCCCTGTTGTCAATGAATTGTTTTCCTTCCTGGATATGATGGTCACATAATAGAAGACCCCAAGACCCAGACTCAATAGAGGAATTCACCTAAGGTAACCCTACTGTAGCCCCAATTAAATCTAAAGACCCAGGAACATGCAAATGATACCCCTGCTGTAAATGAGAAGAAAGTGGGCCCATGACTGAGGTATCACCTAAGTCCAGCGAAGGACCTGGCCAGCATACCAAATCAGAAAAGGAGAGATCAAGTGTAATAAAGCCTTTAGCAATGAAAAATAAAAATAAGCTGCTTGAATTAAATAAATCACATAAAAAAGACCCTACGTGGAAGCCTTGTGGTGCTTGTTAAAGGACCCTAAAGTGTTCAGCATATCCCCTATTTTAACAAACCAAATCCCACATTCCAACTTGAGATGGAGTCTGAACCGATCTTCCAACATTGCATGGGTTGTGCAAAGCCACTGCTAATTACTTTGGAACACCAAACACTCTGCTAGCTTAGGGGCTTCCAGCAGATAATGTGGTTGTGGGAAAAGAACAAAAAGTCATCCCATGCCCAATAGCATAAGGGGCACATAACCAACAATTTTATGGGCAGGAACAAATTGTATTTTCCCCTGCCAAGCTGGATAATAGTTCCTTAATACAGCCCCTGGCATTGAATGTAGTACCAAGCTACAACAACACCAAGCAGAAACACCAGGTAACTAGAAGGCCATTTTAAAACAAGAATGCCAAAGGAACTGGAAACTCCACCAAAATGAATATAGTGGTCAGTGTTCTATGCCAGATCTATGTTTGTTCCAGCAACTCCATTACCTTATGAAAATATAGCTCTCGAGGCTATAGGTGCTACGAGGGATAACAATACAGTCATAACTCCCAGGAAGCCATCTTGGCACAGGAAACCCATGAAGCTTTCAATAATGGAACACCATGCAGTTTTTCACTCCAGAATATGCCTCAAGGAGGCATCAGGACAATTTGAATAGAGAGAATATAGTGCATGTTTTGGATTCTCTTGCAGCATCTAATCATTTGTCTTTTAAAGACATTGACTCAGTTGAATTTATTAAATGCAATGATCGCTCTTCGGCTGAGGCCACTAAAGTGACCTGCTCTTGCGTTGAAGGACCAGACGCTGTTTGGGGCCTAAGAACATCATTCGGCACAAACATTATCAGGGTGTCTGCCCAAAAGTATCAGACCCCCTTATTTAACCTACACGTATAAAATGTTTGAGACAGGCATATTAAAATGACTACTTTATTTACTTTAAAAGAAGGAAAAGGGGCCACCAGCACCAGGTATAAATAAGTGGAAGTTTTACAGATTTGATGTGAAGTAAATTCAGGCAGGTGAATTATCCTGCCAGTTCTTAGGAAAATTGAATCTGTCAGAACACCTGAAGGATGGGCTTGGTTATCAAAGGCCTTGAGCTGTGAGCCCTGAATTTTACTACACCAATGCTTTGAGAACCAATGGGTAAGAGAGTTCATGTGATTCTCTATTTATCCGACTAAGGGCCTGATTTTGATCTTGGTGGATCTGGTCCCAACGTCACTTTTCCAACGGTTACTCTGCCTGCTTACTTGATGGTCCACCCGCACAATTTAGATGCTTGTGGGTCTATGGACGATAGACCATCTGAGTGCCGCCATCTCTGCCAGAATTTTCCTCCTGTATTTATGGCGCCACAGGCCGAAGCGGCTGTTGGTGGGAGCCAGCCAGTATTTCCCCGGGCCAATTATGGTGTGCCTTTCCATCGAGAAAACTGTGGCAGGGAAACCTCCAAACTTGAGTTGCCGGAATCGAAGGGATGTGAGGCAGAAACATACCTTTTTTCTGTTTTCCACTTCTTTTTCTATCTTGAACTTGATTGTCCAAGTCCTTCCTCTGCTGCTACTACTTGACCATGAAGCAAATCAACTCTGTCATCACCGGGATCTAAGGTAAGCTTCTTTTTACTTCTTTTCCTATGAATCATGTGGTAACATTTGCTTTGGACTCGTGCATTGTTGCATTGCTCTTACATTACATTTTTTTCCAGTGTATAATGCATAAATGTTTATTTTACAACTTATTAAGGTAAATTAAACATACTTGTATTAACACATTAAACAAATCGAAATTGTAAAATAAAAAATATGTACAAATAAGTGAGATAATCCTATCACATACATTTTTACAATTACCAGAAAAACTTGTATGAATAAAAGGAATAAGGGTAGGAGGGGTGGTAGACTAGTGGCTTTGGGAGGTAGAGGGAGCTGGAGTGGGTGATGTGCTTGGTTTTGTATGTTTGGCAGTTGCATGTTGGGCTGGTGTATGTTGTGTGTGTTTGTTTTTGGTTGGTGTTTTGTGTGTAGGTGTGCTTTTGTGTAAGTGTTTTGCTTTTGATGAGTGTGTTGTTTTTGGTGGTTGGTGTGGTTGTGGTGGTTGTCGGTGTTGTGCTTCTGGTGCTTTTGAATGTAGATTAAATAGTGTGTGTATGTTGTTTGTGTGTTTGTCTGCACTTCTTTGTGTGTTTCTGTTTATGTGTGTGTGTGTGATTGTGCTGCTTGTGTCTGTTAGAGTGGGTGCCTACAGAGAAGAGAGTGTTCTTGGGATTGGGGTGGGAGTTTGGAATTAGATTAAGGATGGGACCTGATTTGGGGCAGGAGATTGGGCTGGTTGGGAGACTGGGATGAGTGAGGTGGCTGCTATGCTATATGTAAAAAAATGGGCAAAACATCTTACCAACAGATACTTTTAAAGCAAACACTACATGTATGTTTAGTGGCACATTAAAAATTATTACTTATCAGTCTCCACTCCCCCAGGATTCCTGTTAGGCCTTCAGGATGTAGGATCTGCAAGAGCTTCTTCTCCCAGGGATGTAATGGTAATGTGGCACTGGGAGTACCACCCACGGTCCTCTGGGCCTCCAGGTAACTCTTGGAGGTATGCAGGTGACAACAAAGATGCAGATGGAGAGAAAATGATCGCCACTCTACAACCGCTGACAAAAACGCAGCAAGAAACACTACGGACACTGCAGAATCGGGTAGTGACCTTGGAGGAGTGTGCAGAAGGCCTTGAAGGACGTTTGAGAAGATGTAACATTTGTGTCCTTCGCCTGCCCGAAGGCAACGAGGGAACAAATCGCATTGACTACTTAGAAATCTGGATACACACGTTTACGCCGACTGCGGATCTGACCGCTTTCTTCTCAATAGAGAAAGCACACAGGGTGCCGGCTTGCCGCCTGCCCCCGGGATCCCCCCATCCATTACTAGCGAAGTTTCTCCATTATAGAGTCAGAGACATGGTGCTCCGCGCTGCCAGGCAGCATGGGCCCATTCGAGTCAAAGAAAAACACATCATGTTCTTCCCAGACTACTCTCGAGCAGTGCAGCACCAACATTTCTCATTTCTGGGAGTCAAGCGCAGACTCCGCCAAGAGGGAATCCAGTATTCGCAGTTATTTCCAGCACGACTCAAACTTATGCATGATCGAACCACTATGTTTTTTACAGACCCCGCGGCAGCCTATGACTGGATGGAACAAAACTGTCAAAATCATCCGGACTCAACCTCAAAACGCAATGAACAATCACAAAAGTTGATGAACAGACACCGCCATCCCAAGAAACTCACCATGTGCTCTAAATCCATGACCCGTACACCGGTCACAGGAGCCCCGGACTTGGAGCAGATTATAGCTGAGCGTAGGAAAGCCCTACAGGCAGCGGCAGAATTAGGACCAACCTCAATGGCAACAGACAAATATAGAGGCCTACACATCTTCACCTCAGAAGAAGAAGTCAGTGACACAAACGTATCCAGGGCAGGCTCAGTGACTCCACCGCTGGTGACCCCGCAAACTGCAGACACACTCATATGAACTATATCCACTGCCGGATATATGTCTGTATCACATATTGGATAATTACGATGTTAAGGTTTGAATTTATATGTATCATCAGTAGCAGAAGTTAGATAAACTGTAGGCCCCCCACATACACAGATCCTGCAAAAGCCATACGCAGGACCAGCCTAGATGCGAAGCTAGCCCGTCCCCACAATACACTAGAGCATAAGCGACATGCAAAGTTTGGACATGCCGCCCGTTGTGGTAGGTCCCAGTATTGGGAATATTTCCCACCCCAGCTAACACTCCTATATCTGCCACCCACCCATACACTGAGTGTATACCCTCAAATGGATAAGCACTATAGGCCCACGCACCGCACCATAACTGGACAAAGAGTAGAGTGCACTCAATCCTCTTCACCCTGCGGCACTCTTGCCATAACCTTCACATTCCACAATGGCACGTAGTCGTGATATCAACATCCTCACACTTAATGTGTGAGGCATGCACATGGCCTGCAAGAGATATGCGGTGTATGCATACATGAAGTGGCAGAATGCGCAGATAGCAGTGCTCCAAGAAACACATCTAACCGCAAGGGAACTCGAAAAATTGCGTAAGCGCTGGTGGGGCACATTCTGTGCAACTACGTACTCAGCGTTTGTTCGGGAAGCACTTATCTGGCTTCGACCAGGGATCTTGTTTCAAGAACTGCACACAGCGATCGATATGGAAGGTTGCTTTGTTCTCCTAGAGGGGCTTCTAGATGGCTGACCAATCCTAATAGGCAGTATCTACACACCAAATTCAGAACAGGGGAAATATTGGGACTCCTTATCCCACACACTCGCCCAATATGCCGCATCACCCTGGATATAAGGAGGAGACTACAACTGTGTGCAGGACCTTTCCCTGGACAGATCGCATCCACCACACCCAGCTTCTCCAGCCATTGCACAAACGAAGCAATATAATACCTGGGTTGATCACTGGTCCCTAGTAGATGCATGGCATAGCAAGCACCCCACGACTAGGTTATACTCCTTTCACTCTATCCCGCATAACGTTAGAGTATGCCTGGATCGATTCTTATGTTCACCACAGATAATCCCCATGATCCAGGATGCAGAATATTTAGGGTGAGTCATTTCCGATCATGACGCTCACTCTAGCATGGCAACCGCCGCCTCTCCCGGTCGCCACCTGGCGCCTACCACGCGAATGCCTAGAGGACCAATCGTTCAGACATGAACAAAAAACACACATCCAGAATTACTTTCATAAAAATACTAAATCGGCAACCACCAGGGCATTAGAGTGGGACACATTTAACATCCTAATTAGGGGAGCATGCATTCAGCAAATTTCAAGAGTCCATAAGACCCTAGAACTGCGTATATTAGAAGAGGAACGTAAACTAGCAACATTGACGGAAGCAGCCGACAAGAATGAGGCCTCACCGGCTCAGGTAGCGGACGCTAAAACCACGTATGCAGAGGTACTTGCAGACCTCAGGCGCCTCAACTTCAGATCACACGCAGCCAGGGTACATAGGGAGGGAAATAGAGCAGGCACGCTGTTAGCATGGCTCATCCAGCAAGACACCGTCTCACGCCCTATAACTGAAATGATCACTATTACAGGCACAACAGTCTGCTCCAAAGCCGATATTATGCATGCATTCAGTGCCAACTATACAGAGCTATATACAGCCCCTAGTCAGACAGATCCCCTGGTGGTAGACAGATTCCTAGCTACTCACCCGTTATCTTGCATAGCAACGGCTGACAAGGTCACCCTTGACGCGAACATCACACCTGCAGACTTGACACAAGCAATACAAGCCCTAGCCAAGAATAAGGTTCCGAGTCTTGATGGCATACCTCTAGAATATTATCATACATTCTCTTCACTGCTAGTGCTGTGACTAGTAGACATGTATGAAGCGGCACTGGAAGAGGGGGAACTTCCACATTCCCTCTGAGAATCACTGATTGTACCTTTCTTAAAACAAGATCGTGACCCATGCCACCTGGGATCCTATCAGCCTATTTCCCTATTATCTGCAGACTATAACATTTTTGGCAAGATACTGGCGGAACGATATGCATCGGGTCTCCCAACCCTAGTGCACCCAGATCAACGTGGGTTCGTACCAGGAAGATGCACCTCTCACAACATCCATCAGCTGTTTCATGTTCAGGATCGGGTCCAAAGCCAATACCCCCGTGCCACGTGCCTGGTCCTGGACCTGGAGAAAGCTTTTGATACTCTGTCATGTCCATACATATTCGCTGTGCTCCGGTGGATGGGAGTAGGCCCAAGGTTGTGAGCATATACTAGATTGTTATATACGAATCCCACATCTAGGATCAGACTAGACCGACATATATCACCCCCCTTCGCAGTATCAAGAGGCACATGGCAGGGCTGTCCACTCTCCCCTTTGCTCTTCGCCCTAGCTATGGAGCCATTGGAGGTTCGTATTCCGGGAGGAGGGCAAGCAATGGGGTATCCCACAGGCGGGAACCACACATAGTATATCAATGTATGCAGATGATCTGCTACTTTATGTACAGGACATCCTACAGGATCTTACCCCCATCTTCACTACCCTGGCAGACTTCGAGACAGTAGCTGGCCTCAAGGTTAACTGGGCAAAGTCCACAATACACCCGCTTTCTGTGGATCTCCCTCCACAAATGGTATATATCGGAGGCGTCAATCTCGCGTGGAGCACACATGCTCCAACTATTTTGGCGTATGCCTATACCACACCCTGCAAGATATTTATGAGGGTAATTATCGTAAAGTGCTGGCAGGCATCTGTTCCTCCATTGGATTTTGGAAGACCCTCCCCTTAAGGGCAGTGGCTAAAATGGTGCTAGTCCCACGACTTCTCTATCACTTTGACAATCTTCTGATAGCCCCCTGCTCCTTCTTTCCAGAACTGGACACTCTCTTATGCACCCTAATTCGGGGCAATGGGTGCAGATGAGTAGCCCTGATCAAAATGCAACTGCCAATGGACCAGGGTGGACTGGGAGCCCCATCATTCGAGGCATATTTCTTCGTGGCCCAGCTTCAGTGGCTATCGGGCTGGACAGCGGAACGCTTATTAGGAGAGACTATCACAGACACTGGGCCAATTTCAATTCAAATGATTCGACGTATGCTAATATCAGGCTCCAGACCAACAGCAACCCACCCATTACAGGTGACAGTGGCACGCACATGCATGCAACGCATTCACCGATTATCATGTGCGACCCCACTTTACACCCCACTGCTACCGCTTGCAGGACTCCCCCAAGACCACAAGCACTACACCGCATGAGACCTTCAAACCTGGACAGACCACTCACTTACGGAGATAGGACCCATGTTCACAGATGGACATCTACTCCCCTTTGATTAACTAGTAGCAGACACTGGCCTCCCCAGAGGTCAGTTCTTCCTTTATGGGCAATTGGTGGTGGATTGCCGCCGAACCTGGCATATGTCAGACAGGGAACCAGCAACATACCAGGTCCTCCATATTTTTCTGCAAATGGGGCCCAGGCGCCATATTGTGGCATGGATATACAGAGCCATTTGAAATCTAATAGCAGTATCACTCACCCCCCTACGGGATAAATGGGAAGAGGAATTCTAGAGGCCGCTGCATGACAAAGAATGGGAACAAGCGCTAGAGTATCCAAAGAAAGATTCCCGCAATTCCCGATTTAAAAACATACAATTTTTCATCTTACATCACGCATACCTAACACCTGACCACCTTTAATGATACTATCCTAACACACCCTATTTTTGTACACGATGTCACACCCCCAGCGCGACTTTCTTCCACATGTTCTGGTGCTGCTTAGCGGCTACAACCCTATTGGAACACAATACATACTACACTACACGAAGTAACAGGGCTCACGGACATTACCTCCTGGGACGCCTGTGCGCTGGGAATATTCAAACATCGCAACCACCGCAAAGTCGAGACACGTTCGCATCTCTGGCCCTCCTATTAGCATAGCGCAGAATTACCATGTACTGGAGATCCCCAATGGGGCCTCCATTAGCAGCCTGGATAGGAGCGGTCTCTAAATGTGGAGTGTCAGAAGAAGGCGTCCTTGGGTATGAAGAAGTCTGAGGCATACATAAACGCTGTATCTCCATGCAATGGGCGGCACTCTTACATACCTTTAAATATACCTTAGAGCACACCAGGTCTCTTTCGTCATCGCTGCACCCCCTGAAAGCCTCACAGAATGCACCTACCTCCAAAAACAGACTTGCAGAACCCCCATGCCAGCCTAACACATATGCCGTAAATAAGTAGTAGACACGGGCAACTCCCTCTGAACCCTATTGAAACTTAAACTCCTGATGACCCCCCATGCAAATACAAACGTTGACATTCAGCGTGCTCATCCATACCCATTCCCCTGTACCCCCTTCATTCAGTGTAATCCCAGTTTCAGATCAGTCCCCCCAGTTTATTTATGGTTACATCTCCCTTATTAATTAATCCTCACATCTATGCATGTTCGCGATGCCGACAAGACGAAATTAAGTAATATAAAACTGAAAACACGCCCCTCGCAAGACTACTGGGTAAATGCAGGGTACCAGTTCAAACACCAGACCTACCACACGTCAGTAGATATTGTATAACTGAAGCCACCTGCATGTACAAGTTCCTATGTATATCTTGATCTGTAGTGATGTAATGCTTTACTTAAAAATGATGAAAAACAAAGAAACTAGTTTTTATTTTTATTTTAAAGAAAGTATTATAAGTGTCCAAACGGAAATCTTAAGTCACCAGCAAGGAGTAGCCCAGAAAAAGCAGGACCACAATGCAAAAATTATGGAGTACACCTTTACTCGTTCTCAATTATACTTTGCAATACAAAAAGTAAGATTCACTATTAAAGACTCTAAAAACTCCCATAACTTAATGTGAGCCCAAGAAAAATGTAGGTACCTGAAGCGACTACTGGGACATTAGTAGACCAAAGCAAAGGTCTGTATTAAGGCTGAGTTCTCAAAACAAACTTGTTGTAATTCTTGAACTAAATCCTGAACAGAGCCCATTACACAGACAGGCCAGTGGAGTCTTTGGCATTGCAATCTCTCAAGGATTGTTTGTGGTGAAGACCTTTTTTGTTGCCTTCTTGACTGCCCAAGGAAAGGGTGACTCCTCCTACCAGCAACAATGCCATTGTGCACAGTAATGTACAACTGAGAGGTGTCGATTGTCTCTTTACAAGGGTCACAGTTACGATAAAAAAACACATAGTGAAGAAAAAAGCTCCTTGGCCATAAGTTTAATTCTTATTTGTAATATGATGCTGTCCTGCTCTCACTCAATGCAGTGCAGCAGCAATGTTGTATTGTGTGAGATTTTAGTAAATCCAACCTTAGGGCCTTTCTACTTCTTAACGCAGAGGTGAAAAGAAAGATAAAGGGGGGATAGGCCCTTTTTTACAGGTTTAAGAATGGTTTCCTACAACAAAAAATGATAAAAGATACACAAACAATTGGAAAGATATTCATACAAACTAGGGGCCATATGTATCAAGCCCATTTCCCGTTCGCAAACGGGCCGATTCTCAGAATCGGCCCGTTTATGACTGGAACAAGCCTTTGGGATGTATCATCCCAAAGGCATTCATAAAATAGAGAATCGCAAAAATTGCGATTCTCTATTTTACTGAATGCATTTAAGGAATCGCAAATTGCGATTCCTTAAATGAAATGTATGAAGCACCTAAGTTGTGCGATTATGGCTTAAGGAATCAGAAATTACCACCAACTACAGGTTGGTGGTAACTTGCGATTTCTTTGAGAAATGCATTTTTGCATTTTTCAAAGTGGCATGTGGCGCACATACATGCCCTTAGCGCATGTATGTGCGCCACATGTGCACCCATGCTCATTTCAGGGGTGCAACAGGGTGTCCTTTGGACACCCTTGCAACCTTGACATTGCATTCTCAATTTGCGATTCTCTAATTGCTAATCGCAAATTGAGAATGTCCTCCCATTCATTCCTATGGGCCTCTAGGCCCATAGGAATGAATGGGGAGGGATTCCTTAACTGCGATTCGCAATTTGCGAATCGCAATTAAGGAATATGTAGGATTCGCAAATTTTCTTGCGAATCCTACATACATCTCGTTTGCGATTCTCAAATAGCGATTCTCAAAAATTCGCTATTTGAGAATCGCAAACACAAACTTTGATACATATGGCCCTAAGACTGTTAATAAACAGCATATCATAAAATGAAAATTAATAAATATAATCACATTATTTTATACCTTTAAGGAGAAGAAACATGAATCAGAAGGAAAAATGGGGAGAATAAACAAGGTAAGGTAAGTAAGTTTATTGTACAGTTATTAAAAAACCATTACAACAAGAAATTGGGGAGAACCAAATCAATAAAATAGCAGCGCTAATTAAAACATTCCATATATTAGATTGTTATTTTCCCACTGGTATATAAAACAAAATTGCTTTTCAAGAATCTGGCTGCAAGCTGCGATGACTGCAGGGATCAAGAAGCTGACGACAAGCTTCCTGGCATAATCTGATATGTAACTGTAAAAAAAGACGGGGTGTAGCCAGAAGCGTCTCTGCACCAATAAAGGCTCACAGACACGAATGATCTGCAATAGAGATTGCGAAGCTGACCCGCACAGTCTGCAGAACCGCTCTGATGATCCTGTTAACCGACCAAAGTGGTACTCTTTAAGTTGAATTAAGCCGCACCGTAACCATAGCAGTTCTTTTTTCCTGTGGCGTTTCAGTGGATAGTCCCAAAAACATGTGATATTGCCTTCATTGTATAGAAGTGGGGGTTATACTAAACAAGCATTGGCATAGCCAATAGGTCTCGCCTTTGGGACCTTATAAGTGTTTAGTTATCCAGTACAATATCCTTGGTGCAACAACATCAAGTGTTGCATGGCTAAACACTTATAAGGTCCCAAAGGCGAGACCTATTGGCTATGCCAAGCATTGGCATAGCCAATAGGTCTCGCTTTTGGGACCTTATAAGTGAATAGCCATGCAACACTTGATGTTGTTTAATCAAGGATATTGTGCTCTCTGGTGAGAGTGCTGGCATGTGCCTGAACCGCTTTTAAAATCTCTCTGCTTTTATGAATATTTGCTAACCTTTTTAACTGACACCACACTAGTTTTTAAATCTTGCAATTTCATGCTTTTACTCACTGTGCCGCATCGTACCTTTTGCTTGTTGCCGCCCGCCCCGGTCCATCCCGGCTGTGTGCCATTGTGTGGAGGGCGTGGCTGACCTTGTGTAGGCCATCAATTCCGGGTGGGGAGGCGGAACAGGAATTTCCCGCCCACTCCACTACTTAGACCCGTGTGTGGGCGCTGCACTGCTGACACTCTGGTGAGAGTGCTGGCATGTGCCTGAACCGCTTTTAAAATCTCTCTGCTTTTATGAATATTTGCTAACCTTTTTAACTGACACCACACTAGTTTTTAAATCTTGCAATTTCATGCTTTTACTCCCTGCGCCGCATCGTACCTTTTGCTTGTTGCCGCCCACCCCGGTCCATCCCGGCTGTGTGCCGTTGTGTGGAGGGCGTGGCTGACCTTGTGTAGGCCATCAATTCCGGGTGGGGAGGCGGAACAGGAATTTCCCGCCCACTCCACTACTTAGACCCATGTGTGTCCGGCCGCGCAGCGGGCGCGCCGCTGGCGCGCCAAAGGCAAGCCTAAGGCAAGCCCGTCTGCGCCCGTCCGCGCCTGGCAGGGGCCAGGGGCCAGGACCCCTGGCACTGCTGAGCCACTTGGGAGATTCCGGTACACAGCTGATGAGTTGTGGAACCTGGCAATGCCCTGGATATATGTTGCAAACACAACATAAATTTAGACAGTAATGAGTTGAAATGCGATCACTGCAATAAGTCATTAAAAGCTATTAATGAAAAGGATAATAAAGATAGACTACAGCTAGCACTGCTAAATTGTAGATCTCTAGGGAAACTCAAATATGAAGTACAGGATCTTCTCAGGGAAAGATCATTGGATGCTCTATTCCTGACTGAGACATGGCTGAATGAGAGCTCCACCCCTGATGTTCTGGATATAATCCCCAGTGATTACATGCTAGTAAGGCAAGATCGGGAAGGACAAACAGGAGGGGGCATAGCCATTATTTTTAAAACCTCAATGAAGTGTGAAATTAAACAGGCCGACCTTGATAAATGCGAGGCGTTCTTTTTTACTTTATCGGACACAGCACATAGGGGCATATTAGCAAGACCCACGTTAAAATTATCGCCGTTTTAGCGGCAGGAAACTGCCGCTAAAACGGCGATAATGGGCTTGCTAATATGCGTTATGGAATTCAAATAGAAGCCCAGGTTAGATGTCCTGCACATCTAACCTGGGCTTCTATTGGAATTCTATAACGCATATTAGCAAGCCCATTATCGCCGTTTTAGCGGCAGTTTCCTGCCGCTAAACGGCGAAATTTTAACGTGGGTCTTGCTAATATGCCCCACAATTCCTTAGCCGGCTTTCTAATTTATCGCCCCCCAGGTCCAGGGTCACAATTTATAACTAGCCTGGAAGAGAAAGTAGTTCAATTCGCACTTCGACATAAAAACTTTCTGGTACTTGGTGACCTGAACTTACATTTTGATAACATGCAGAACCAAGAAGTATGCACCCTACGTAACGATTTACTGACCCTTAACCTAGTTCAAAGAGTGGGATCTCAAACGCACCAAGGAGGCCACATTCTAGATCCTATCTTTTCCAACTTTGAGGATATAGAGGTTGAGACACCATGGCCTATTCCTTGGTCTGATCACTATTTAGTCCAGTTCTCCGTTCCTACGCATAGGAAGAGGGAAGTTCAACCTACTAAGGTAATTACTACAAGGAACTGGAAGGATTTTAACTCCAATTCTTTCACACAGGCTTTGAAGGAGAAAATGCCCATCTTAGATATAGATGTTAATCTAGCTAACAGTCAACTAGAAGTCTGGATCACAGAGGCATTAGATAAGTCAGCACCATGGAACACCAGGACTCCTAAAAGACAAAATATAACAGCACCCTGGTTTAATGAAGAGTTGATGATAGCCAAAAAAAAGATGTAAAAGGTGTGAGAGAGTCTGGAGGAAGGAATATAACAGTGAGTTGAAAGGAAATTATAAAAAAGAACTAAAACAATATCATTCTTTAATTAAGAATGTCAGATGTAAGTTTTACACTGAAAGAATAGAAGGTGCCAGCAATTCTCAGAAAGAAATGTTTGCGATATTGAAATCCTTAAGAACTCAGGAAAATAGGAACGATATAGATGCCTCGGAGGAGAGCTGTAACAGAGTTCTTTGCAGATAAAGTGGCCAAAATTTACGATACCTTCCCGATTGAAGTACGGGAAGGAACTACCAAGGCTGGTGATAGCCAGGCAAACTTTGTTGGAGCAACGCTGGATGAGTTCAAGATACAGGGACTCGAAGAAATTACCACCATGGCAAAAGGGATAAAATCGGGATCCCCTCTGGACCCAGCCCAACCAAAAATTATAATGCAGGGAGTTAATGTAATTATGCCATATATCTCTGATCTTATTTCACGCTCTTTTCTAAATGGCGTGGTCCCCACAAAATGGAAACAGGCCATTGTAAAACCTCTCAAAAAGAAGCCATCACTGGAGTACACAGTGCTGGAAAATTTACGGCCTATTTCGCTACTGCCTTTTGTAGCGAAAGTTGCTGAAAAAGCGGATAATAAACAGCTTACAGACCACATAAATAAAAATGACCTACTGCATCCTTCCCAATCAGGTTTCAGAATGGCCCACTCGACTGAGTCAGCTCTTCTTATAGCCACTGAAATACTGAGGAAATATGCAGATGAGGGACAAACAGCCGCACTGATTTTACTAGATCTCAGTGCGGCGTTTGACACTATCTCCCATAAGCTTCTTATTCAAAGACTAGAGGCGTGTGGCATAAGGCGGAGGGCATTGAGCTGGTTGACATCATTTCTCTCCACACGAAGTTTCCAAGTTGCGCAACAAACCTTTCTGTCTAAGAAGACCCCTTTGGCTCAAGGGGTCCCACAGGGCTCAATTTTGAGCCCCACTTTGTTTAATGTTTATGTGGGGCCATTGGCGGAGTGTGTGGAGAAGTATGGAGTGTCAATTGTTTCCTACGCTGACGACACACAACTAATTATGATGCTAGCACAAGATAGAGGCCAGGCTGCGACCCAGTTCTCCAAGTGTTTAGAAGAGGTGGCAGACTGGATGTCTAATCATTGCCTCAAGCTAAACGGGAGTAAAACAGAGGTCATGGTAGTAGGCAGAATGCCATCTTTATGGTCACACGCGTGGTGGCCTGAAACTTTAGGTCAATTGCCTCTCCCTAAACCAAAAGTTAAAAATCTCGGTATGTGGCTTGACCCAGAGCTGACTTTTGAAAGTCAGATTCGGAAGGTAGCGGGCAAATGCTATGGGAATATGAAAATTCTGAGGAAGGTCTTAGACCTACTACCACCGAAATCCCGTAGGACTATAGTTCATGCGGTAATAACTTCCCAACTTGACTACGGGAATGTACTTTACCTAGGTGCTACTAAAAGGGGTCTTGCCAAACTACAAAGAGTACAGAATGCCGCAGCATGGCTGGTACTAGGTCTGCCAAGAAGAGCGAATACGAAGAAAGCATTGACAGCCTTACACTGGCTCCCGGTAGAAAAGAGAATCTCTTTTAAGGCAATGTGCTACTGCCATTGTATTCTAGCAAAGAAAAGCCCGAGATATCTACAACAGTTAATAACCCATTATATCCCAGGACGGAATCTAAGGTCTATGGGGATGGCACTGGTCACTGTACCGAGAATATTCAAAGCTAGAATGGGAGCTTGCTCATTCAGGTACCGTGCAGCCATAATGTGGAATGCCTTACCACTAAATCTAAGAACAGAACCTTGTGAAAGCAGTTTTCGTAGACAGCTAAAAACTTGGCTGTTCAGGCAAACTAGATAGATGTACTAGTTAAGGTGTCCTTCACAGCATAGTAGTTTAGGTGGATGATGGCTATCTCCCCCCAGAGCATGTCCTCAGCGCGGGGACACACCGGTGGTGTAACCAGGCGCTTTACAAATGAATAAATAAATAAATAAATATTTGTACCATCTTAGTTTTTCATCAGTAATAATTTGCCAAATTGTGTTTTCAAGGTGCCATTGGTTGCAGTCTTCACTTTTAAACCACATTCCAGTAAGCAAGCTTTTAGAATCAAGTTTTGGTAGATTAAATTCCAATCTCAAGCAAGCTGCCGGCTCAGAGTTTGGAAGAGCAAATACTAAGCTGTAGCATTTATTTTGAGCAAGGCGGTCTCTAAATGTAAACGCTCCATACAACAAAGTTGGCATTAGCTTAATATTGATGACCTTAGAGACCGCTGACAAGTTGGAGCCATTAATTTTTTGAAGCAGCTTGCAGAAAGTTGATATCAATGCCACACCCGCGTTCTTCTGAGAAGATAGGTGAGCACTATAACTGTCTCACTCGTTAAAAGAAACACCCAAGTATTTAATGGTTTTTGCTCTCTCCAGGTTCCTATTGGACAAATACCAAGCCCCTTTACTATGGACTTTCCTTCTCAGTACTAAGGTCTTACTTTTAGTGTTGTTTATTTGAATGTTATTTAGCTCGCTATTGTTCTCCAAGGAAAATGGACAGATATAATCACTTTCAGAAACCTCTGTTTCGATGTCATAGAATAATAATATTATCAGAAAAAAGCTATACAAAAATGCATGAATAGTGAAAAATGTGCAATAAGTAATAATGCAAATACGTATAATTAAGAAATATGAAACATATGAAGGATGCATCAAAACGGCTTCAATAAATGGCTGATGTGAAAAATATGATTTAGATGTGTTGTTTAGACAACAGTAACAGGCAAACATAGGGATTTACGCTTGATAGCTAAAGAAAAAGGTGAAACACAAGCTCCATCCAATCTGTGGTTACAACAAACATCATACCACCAGGCCTTGACTTATATTTTTGGGGAATTTTTCTAATTTTTTGTGATCTTTTGAAAAGTAACGCCCAATAACAAATCAACAATCATAATATTCAAAGGACATTGCCTCCAATCAGCAGTTAAGATCCCAAAAATAAATGTTCACAGCTAAAAAGAATGCTAGTACCAAAAATATCATTTATTTTTCTCTAAACCTTCATCCAATAGATTCTGGTGTAGTGACATGAAAAGTGCACATGTTTCAAATCAGCATGGGTACAGTGGCAAGTCCAACATGTGGATTGTAATGAAGCATTGTTAGAAATGGGGGTCTCTAGTTGGCAGAGGTAGGTACCTTTGTCCAAGTAGGGACCCTTGCTTCTAATCAGGGTAAGGGGGATACACATCTAAAATAACCCCTGCTCACCCCCTTGGTAGATTGGCACGAGCAGACAGGCTTATCTCAGAGGCAGTGTGTAAAGCATTTGTGAACACATACAGAAATACAGTAAAACACTACAAATTGTCACCACACCAGTTTAGAAAAATAAGTAATCTTTATCTAAACCAAACAAGACGAAAATGACAAAAATCCACAATACAGTAATAAAAATATGACTTTCAAATGGTAGAATTTGTTCAGTTCAAAGCAAATTGCAGATGCAACACTTTTCACACAAAGTACCTTGGATGTGTCACGCACACAAACAAAAGGGGCTGCAGGGAAGGTGATGCGTCGGTTCCTTACACTCAGGGAAGGTGATGCATTGATTCCTTGCTCCGGGGGAGGTGATGTGTCGGTTCCTTACTTCTGCGGAGGGGAGGTGATGCGTCAGTTCCTTACCGGAGAGGAGGTGATGCGTCGGTTTCTTACTGCGTGGGGAGGTGATGCGTCGGTTTCTTACTGCGTCCCCCAATGATGCGACAGACCTGGCGCCTCGATGCAATGCGACGACCCGGGATGGTGCGTGGGTTCTTGCAGCCGCACAGCAGGGCTTGCGTCGGAATCGGTGCGGTGATCAGTGATCTCGCGTCTTGTTGTTGCGTTGCTTTTCCAGCTCCCAACAGCCAGAACAACCTCCAGAGGCCCAGAACAGCTACAGGCAGGCACCTCTTGGCAGGTCAGAACTCCCATCAAGGAAGTTCAGGGGAGCTGGGGGTGAAGTCTTTGTGTCCCTGAGACTTCAGAACAGAGGGCAAGCTCTTCTTTAAGCCCTTGGAGATCTTCCTCAAGCAGGGGACACAGCAAACAGCAAAGTCCTTTTTCCCTTTCCTTGGCAGAAAGAAGCCACTGCAGGCCAACCCCAGACAGCAAGCAGCACAGGGGCAGTATTCCTCCTCAGTTTCTCCAGCTATTCTCCTTGGCAAAGTTTCTTCTTGATTTCCCAGAAGTGATCTAAAAGTCTGGGGTCTGGGCCTCTCTTTTTATACAGTAAATCTCTTTGTTCTCTCTTGGACCACGGTTCTGAGCCCAGTCCAAACCAGTTCTGGGGGCACTTTGCAAGTGCACAACAACCTCCATTGTCAGTGTAAGGCCTGGCTCCGGACACACCACAGGAGGGAGGAGCCATCATTGTGGAAGGCAGGCACAGCCCTATTCAGGTGCAGGTGCTATTCCTCTCACCACTCCAAATGCAGACCAGGCCTATTCAGTCTAGCGCTGACTCATACAGACTCTCTGGAGCCACTGCACATCCCCAGCCCCTGTCACTCCAAAGCCAGACAGCCAATACACATCCTAGCAGAGGCACACTGGATGGCTAAGCAAGAAATACCCTATTTCTAAAAGTGGTATTTTCAAACACAGAATGTAAAACTCCCTCACTAAAAGATGCATTTTAACATTCTGAGTTCAGACATACTAAACTTTATTTTCCTACCTTGTTCCCCAGGGGTAGTTAGGCTTATAAGATGTTATAAGCAAACTCCCTATTCTATCCTATGGGAACAGATAGCCTTGCAATAGTGAAAAACGAAATTGGCCTTATTTCACTATCAGGACATGCCACACACACCAGAACATGTCCTACCTTTCACATACACTGCACCCTGCCCACAAGGGTACCTTGGGCCTACCTTAGGGGTGACTAGCATGTAAGAAAAGGGAATGTTAGGGCCTGGCAAGTGGTTGCACTTGCCAAGTCGACATGGCAGTATTAGACTGCACACAGGCACTGCAATGGCAGGCCTGAGTTACATTTACAGGCTGCTTATGTGGGTGGCACAACCAGTGCTGCAGGCCCACTAGCAGCATTTGATTTACAGGCTCTGGGCACACTCAGTGCACTGTACTAGGGACTGACTAGTAAATCAAATCAGCCAATTATGGAAACATCAACCCATACATACAATTTACAGTGAGAGCATATGCACTTTAGCACTGATCAGCAGTGGTAAAGTACCCAGAGTCATAAAACCAACAAAAACAGGTCAGAAACAGAAGGCCACAAAGCAAAAAATCTGGGGATAAACCCTCTGTAAAAGCCAGATCTAACAAGCATTTATTGTGTTAAGAAACTATGGAGTTAATGAAAACCTATTATAAATATAAAATGAAGTTTGAGTTGCATTCGCAGCTCTAGAAAATTTGCATCTTTTTTAACCAAATCTTGCTCCACATGTATATTGACCAGGTAACATTAAAATCTCTTTCCCATATTAAGTCAACTTCCATATTTCCTCTGCGCTCAACCTTTCACCCCCTCCAAGCAGCCATAAGCAGGGTGGGAACTGGGCACAGGGCCTAGCCTCGGGCCAGGCCATGCATCCAACCCCCTGTGAGTAGGCAGGCTGCAAGTGGTGTGGGACATCCATGCCCTGAGCCCAACTCCCTGTGGGCAGCCAACCCTCTGGCCCCAACATTTGCTTTGTGACAACATAGATCCACAGTTCCCCCACAAATTTACATGATGGGACACCCTGGGCATTGCTGTGGATACACACTTTTATGGAATCACAAATAAATAAATAAATATTTTAATTTGACTCTGGGAAGGTCCCACTGGGACCCCCCTGCAAGGGCCAGATGGTCAGCGTACTCCAATCCATACTGTAGGAGAGTGCTCCCAACTCCTCACGCTGTGTTGTAGGGCAATACTGGTTAACTCCGGGCGGAGCAGGCAGAGTTGCTCTACGCGGAGCTCTACAGAGTTGGCCAAAAACTCAGTGGAGCTCCGCTCCGCTCCATGCCTCCCACCCCCCCCGCAATAAATATTTTTTAAATAAAATTTACAATTAAAGTAAAATAAAAGCGCACTTACCTTACCACGGCGTCCCGGGCAACCCTCCTCCTCCTCGCCGTAATCCCGTACATCATGGTATGACTGCGCATGCGCGCATGAGCAGTCCTACCATGACATACGTCTGATGTAGGGGATTACGGCGAGGAGGAGGATGTTAGCCCGGGACGCCGCGATAAGGTAAGTGCGCTTTTATTTTACTTTAATTGTAAATTTTATTTAAAAAATATTTATTTTGGGGTGGTGGGAGGCGAGAGGGTCCGGGGCTGAACTCCGCTCTGCTGCGGAGTCGGAGGTTTTGCAGGAACTTCGCGTTCTCCGTGGAACACAGAGTATGCAAATTTCCACAAACTCCGCCAGCGGAGCGCAGTTCGTGCCCAGGGTTAATTCTGGTGTGCTGCTTGTGTGCCATCTTAAAATGCCTTTTATACTGCACGCCAGCAAGTGCAATGTTTACAATTAAAAAGGACTCATTACGAACAAATCAAGCTCATTTTTGGACACCATCTAGAGTGCCTATTGTACTGCGTGTTGCCAAGTGCAATGTTTGAGATGAAAAAAAGGGGCTCATTAGGAGCAAATCTAATGGGCACCATATTATCATGGTGTCATGCGCATATTCATTCTAGTCTGTTGTGAAATAAAACTCGAGTGCTATCAGTTGCCATCTATATTGAGATCTACTTGGGTCTCCTCATGGATTATCAATATCCCTAATGTGCTTGTTTACATTGTCTTATCTATGATCTATAAACCATGACCAAAAATGGAACAGTCCAATGATCTCCTGGTAACTGGAAGTCAAGCGTCAACTAGGTTGTGTGTTATTATGTGATACTAGAATAGCAAGATCTAAGAAGATAAAAACAGAAAATGTAAAGAAATTAACCAAAAGTCCTCTTTAAATTTGTAGTGGAAGGACATGGAAAGAAATGTGTGTATTCTTCTTTGTCTGTCATAATTCTTCATGTACATGTTTCATATTTTAGCACATCATTATTAGGTTAATTGCCATGAGGATGGACATTCCTTCTTCTCATTAATTCTTACATTCATAATGAACATGATTACATTGGCATGGAATAAAGTATTCTTTGTTAGTCTCCCAAAAAATAGTGCAATTCATGATCAATATTAAGCTCCTCATCCACAGCTTTTAGTCTCATTATCCATAGGGATTCCTGACATCTCAATTGTTTCCTGGTTACCTCCTTTTTTAGGTCTCGCCTAGTGATGCAGCGCGAAAGCGCTGCCATCGCTTTGCGAGGCATGCAGTATACACTATAGCTGGGGGAAGCTCCGCCCACTTTCCATCTATAAGTTTCATTGGCTTCCATTATAAATTGAGCATTCTGATTGGTTTTTAGCTTCTTAGTCCCGCCTCCTGACGGCCATGTCGTCATTATTATTCTTCCGAGGCTATCAGCCCCTTTACTGTAAAAACCGTTTTGTTCCCCTGCCTCTAACCCTTCCCTCCCGCAGTCCGTAATTTTTTTCACCACAACCACCCCCTTACCCCCTCCCATTTGTGCCTTCTTTAATGCTCGCACTTCTGTTTCAAATGCAACAGGGCTCGCGTAAATACGAGTCCTGTTGCATTTTCAGTGCTTGTTTGTTTTCTGATTGGTGGCCCAAATTGCACTCTTTGTTTCACATTCGCGCGATGCCTTACATCGTACGCATGTGTGACAAATCAGTGCTGTTTTTTCCAATTGACTGTGGGAGGCAGAAACAGCACAAGCAGCGGCCGGGAATATGCTGGGAGAAGATAATGAGTATTTTCCCGGCCGCAGCTTGTGCTGTCTCTGCCTCCCACAGTCAATTGGAAAAAACGGCACTGATTTGCCGTTGGACACTGGAGGTCGCCTGAGAAACCTTCGATTCTTCCATGATTGCAACCCGACCTTCGGTGCACCTATTTTTCGCCCATTGCTTCAGTCCATTGATATTAAATTAGGGGCACTTGAAGCTTGGAACAGGCGCCACTGATATTCAGTTATTTTTTTTATAATTCCAGCACTGCTCGCATGTGTGTGTAAGGTGTAGCGCAAAGCTCACGATGAGGCACATGTGCGTCCTTGATATGAAGTGAAATCATGTCATTCACTATCCAGCGGGTTTGTGCCATGGCTAACACCTCGCTGCTAGCTTTCACCGCAGACGCCATCTTCACGTTCATTTGCATACTTCCTCCTCAGTGTTTGATGCCAAGGCTCGCCTGCTTAATCTGAAAAGAAAAGAACGTTTATAGCTCGGTACCTGTTTTAGTCAAGAATGAATTATGCATGTGGCCGTATTGATTTGTAACAAACACACGTAATTGGACGTGTAAACCCTGCAAATGTGATACATTGTTGAACGGTGGACCCGCAAGAAGAAATGAACCATAAATGAACCGTTCAGAGTTGCTGTAATCCACATGTGCACTATATATGACCTCGCTGGATACCCTCATGATTTAAACCAAGATACGCAAATAATTGAGGAAAGTAGCCTTTTGGTTCTCTCGCTTGGTGCAACTCTATCGCCGCAATTTAATTTTAGCTGTGAATAATTTTGGCAATCAAATGTATTTTGAACACGCCCAGCCCTAAAAATGTCCCTCTATTTTAGTTATTTTTTACACTCCAGAGGAACCTGTTACCAGAGTGCGGCTCTCACTTTCACATATCTCGTCTCCGGAAACGCAAGCGTGTGGCTTTGTTAGGTATGACCTGGGTGGTTTTAAGTGTAGGGCAATAGAGGACCAGCTGATGGTACCCATAGTGAATCACCATTCCCTCGTCTGTGACACCTGTGGGTTGAGCTTAAAAGTAAGGTAAAGAGAAGATCGAATGTCACCTTTTGGGACACTTTCAAACACAAATGGATGTTCCATTTCACAGTCTGCTCTACATGTCTCTCTACTACCAGCATCAGAGAAGCGCCGGGATTGGCCTGAGCGGGATGGTTTTGGGCTCCGACGTGGGCTGCGAGCCTGCGCCTGCTGTTCTTCACCCAGCAACGCAGCTTTAGTTGAAGAGATATCAGTGCGTATGTCGGTTTGGCTTTCCTAAGACAGCCGGACAGACCAACATAAGCACTTGCAGCAGTGCCCACCACTCCCCCTTTGTGCTTGCTGCAGTGCTGGCGTGAGGATAGCCCGCCCCCAAAACGCAGCTCCGAAAATAACAAGCATTTGCAATGCAATAGGTCTCGCATTTACGCGAGTTTGACCTATTCACATTGCAAATAACAATGCCTTTTATTTTTGTTTTCAAAATATAAATAACAGGCTTTGTCATTTACAATGCCAATAGCTTGTTTTATTAGTAGTTATTTCATCAAGAAAAAAAGTGCCTGGGTTCACATTATTTGGCAGCTTACCGCAATGTTTTCAACTTCCTGGATTATATTCCTTTTGTTAGTTTATGTTACCGAGAGCACATAAAGTATACATAATGTGGCTTTAATTAAAATTAAAATATTGTTACAATATCGGCTGAAACTACAACTAAATAATGGCTTTGTTACGTTTGCTTTTATAGTCCTTAATTTGTAGCTAAATCTAAATCCGTATTTGTAAAGCGCGAACTACTCACCCTTACGGGTCTCAAGGCGCTGGGGGTGAAGGGGCTATTATAAAAAGTCAGTCTTTTACCTTGTATTTTGGCCGGTTCATTTATTGAACAGTGCGCATACAAACTGTGCAAATGTGTTGGTGAAGTTGTTTTGGAGCTCAAACTGCAAATGCTCATGTTGCAGTGCTCATGGGTCAGCGCTTTTTTCTATTGTGATTGCTTAGGTTTATTATCCGGCATTTTACAAAGTTTCCTGGCTCTGGACTCCTTGCTCAATTTATAATTCTGCTACACACCACATACATACATTCCATAACACATAGTTCAAAAACATTGCCATTTACAATGCCAAACGCTCTAACTCAAACAAATGCGAGACCGATTGCATTGCAAATGCTTGTTTATCTTGCTGCACTGTTTCTGTGCCATGAAACTGGAAGCTCCTATGTTGGTATTGTTGCGCACATGTCAAAGTGTGTAGTGCAAATGGGTATTTGGGATCCCCCTGCTTCACTGCCCTGAAGTGTTCCCTTACCCTTTCTTTTACTGTTCTGACTGTGCTACTCACATAAATTCTATTCCACTTACATATTAGAATATAGACTACAAAGCATGTTGCACAGTTTATGTTATCCTTTATTTGTTATGTGTGGTTATAGTTATAGATGAATGACTGTGTTTGCCTGGCAATCGTATACATTGCTCAGTGTCCACATCTGTGGAAGCCCTCCATATGTGGTGTCAACCAGTTTGTCTGTTGTTTTTTGCCAGGATAACTCGGGCTGATGAGGTTTCTGAGTGTTTTTCCTTTCCGAAATGTAATATTCGGATATCTGGTAATGTGTGGTTCAATCCTAGCATCCTCTTTAAGTAGATGCCAATGTCTGTTGAATACCCTGCTGACCTAACTTATGCACTTGCAGTATGCGATACTAGGTCTAATGGTGTCTGTGTATGCACAATCTCTTTCCCTATACTCTCTGAGTGTTGCTTGTCTGTCTAGTCTCAATGCTCTATTGTAGGCAGTTCTAGTAGTCTGTGTGTCAAACCCTTTAATGAGGAACCTCTGTCAAATATCCTCAAAGATTCTTGATATATTCTGTGTCTGAGCTGCAGTTTCTTATGGCCCCAACCATTTCCCCATATGGTATGGCAGATAGTTGGTGTCTAGGGTGAGCACTAGATGCCAGCAAAATTGCATTGCAGGATATTTATTTTCTGTAAATCTGCCTCAAAAGCTGGGAACCACACTTACACAGTTTCACGTCCATTAACTGTATCTTTTCATAATCAGAATTCATAGTGAATACATGTTACATGTATTGGAGTTATGGTATGGTTTAAACTCCGGTAAGTCAGCTGTGGTCCCTGTCCAGACTGACAGGATATTGTCAATAAGCCTGCCCCAGTAATGGATATATTCTACCTATTGGGCACCACTCAGACCCTAGACCCACCCCACTATTTCAGACTTGGGGATTCCTCCGTAAAACTATAAATATTTGTAATAGTACCCCGTGGTGGTGTTGTGCAGTGTTCCCATTGTATGTAATTGAATACTGCATGTGGGATTTTTGCTTTATGCAAGAAGTGTTGACCATTGTAATAATTCACGCAATCCAGTGAGTTGATAAGGTTTAATAGTAGGGATGCAGCACAGCAACAAATACAACTGCCCGGCAAACAGGAGCAGTGCAACTGACCTGAGAGCTTAGCAGCAAACCCCAAAGTTCTAATTAGAACTGGAATGTACAACATAAAATGCTATAACATTAAAGGGGAAGGGGAGAAATAAAAACCAATGAGATACAGTTGTAGCATACCTCCTTTTTTCACAAGAAAGAACATGTAAAACAATGTGTATAATTATGTAATGTAATCAGACAATCTCTTAGGAGGGCATCTTGAACGGAAAGAAGTCTTAACCCTAGCGGCCACCGCATCTTTGGGGAAGGTGAGGACCTCGTGTGTGACTTTGTTGGAAACAACTGGACACTTGGCAACACGTTTGATATTCCATAACTTGCCATCCTGAGTGATGACACTGTTATTAAAAACTTTTACAATTTTCATGGGCTTGCCAAATGTATCAGAACATTTAGTGATAAAACCAGGTCTTTTAACCCTGACCAAATCACCAACTTCAAAACCAGGGGTTTTGGTATTCCATTTGCAATCATACCATATTTTGGTTTTTGCTTGTTTGTTTTCTACCCTTTGAGCCACATCACTTACCATCTCATTAGAGAAAGATTTGTTCCTGCATTTGTCTTTGAACCACCAGGGACAAATCTTAGACGCGGGATCACACCCTTTAAGAAGGCGAAAAGGACTGACCTCTGTTGTGGAATGTGGTGTAATGCGATACAACCACAGTTTCTCTCTTAACAAATTTCTCCAATTCCCTCCCAGCTTGACAACATGAGATACAAACCTCTTCAGAACCCTATTAAACCACTCAACCAAACCATTTTCGTGGGGTTCATATACAGAAACAGTGCGGTGTTTGATATTTTGACATTTCAAAAACTTTTCCATTTCAGTAGAAGTAAGTTGTACTCCATTGTAAGTCACCAGGAGTGAAGGACAACCCTCTCTAGAAAAAACTTTTTGGAAAAATTCTATTACCATATTGGTTGAGGAATTGGATGCAAATTTTACTTCTGGCCACTTTGAGTGATAATCCATCAGAACAAAAGCATAGCGAGAATCGTGAGGCAGATACATGAAAGGACCTGAAATGTCAAAGGCCACCTTTTTCTACGGTTCAACCGGCCAATCTGAAGTCTTTAAAGGGGGCACATTAAGTTTCATCATTTTCTCACTACTCATGCAAACCTCACATTCTCTAACTGTACGATCAACCATACGATCTAAACCTGGCCACCAAAAGTAGTTTCTGACCAATCGTTTCATAGAAGACATGCCAGGGTGAGATTTGTGTGCTAATTCCAAAATAAGCTTTTGGATACCAAAAGGTGGCACACATTTGCCACATTTGTATATCAAATCTCCTTCTAATTCTAATTCATCCGAGACTTTAAACAAGGGCATAAATTCTTCTGCCAAATTCCTCCTATCCGGCCAACCCTCTAAAATGTAATTCTTGATAGTCTGCCAAGTGAGATCTTGTTCTTCAGAGAGTTTCCAAGCTTCTTCAGTGATACCTTCAAATGACCCCATCACCACATCTTGGATGGTGGTGACAATGTCGGAGTCATCAACCTGGTTATTACAGGGGAGCTGACAAGGAAGGCAAGACATGAAATCAGCAATGACATTTTTCTTACCTGGGACAAACTCTGGTTTAAAACAGTACTCCTGCAACCTAGAGGTAAGCCTAGCGATGCGAGCCGTGGAGTTCAACCCGCCACCTGGGGAAAGAATGTTGACTAGGGGTTTATGGTCCGTCCTCAAAATGAATTTGTTACCCCAAATGTAGTTTCTGTAATGTTCAATCGCCCACACACAGGCTAACAGTTCTTTCTCAATAACCGCATACCTGCGTTCTGTATCACTGAGGGTGCGGGAAGCAAAGCAGACATTCCATTCTTCTTTACCACACCTTTGAGACAAAACCCCACCAATGCCGTATAAACTGGCATCTACAGTAATGACACACTCCTTGTTCAAACAAAAAGGCTTAAGTGTGGGAGCTTTAAGGATGTCAGTTTTGATTGACTCAAAGGCTTGCTGTTGCTCTTGTTCCAATCAAAAATAGCATTATGTCTTAGAAGTTTCCTAAGGGGCTCCATTTTGGATGCAAAATTGTTCATAAACTTACTATAATATTCGCACATTCCTGCAAATGAAAGTAATTGTTCTTTGGTCGTGGGGGGGGTGCATTGGTGATACCTAGAACATTTGATTTCTTGGGAACCACACCATCTCCAGATACGGTGTGACCCAAATATTCCACCGAGGTTTTGAACATTTTACATTTGCTGGCTTTCAGGGTCAAACCACTCCTCCTCAACCTTTCACAAACATCCTTTAAATGCTTCACATGTTCCTCTACAGTACTGGAAAAAATTAAAATGTCGTCCTGAAAGCATTTGACATATTTGTCAACATCCCTGAAAATGTTGAACATCACCCTTTGAAATACCGATGCCACAGAGGCTAACCCGAACGGCATCCTGGTGTATTGGTACAGACCCTGCGGGGTGATGAAAGCTGTGAGACTTTTGGAATCGTCAGTAAGGGGAATTTGGTGATATGCCGACCTAAGATCTAGTGTGGAGAACACTTTGGCACCCTCCAACATTGAAACCACCTCATTAATGTTGGGAAGGGGATGACAGTCTACAATGATACACGCATTGAGTGCCCTGAGATCCACACAGACCCTCACATTTTTGTCAGGTTTCCTCACCAAAACAATGGGAGAAACCCATTCAGCTGAGTCGATGGGCTCAATAATACCTTCAGATACCAAATCATCCAATATTTTTTTCAGTTCCTCTCTGACGTTAATGGGAACAATCCTTAATTTTTGCTTCACAGGAATTGCCCCACTTTTGAGTTTAATTTTGTGAGAATAATTTTCTATTTTACCTAATACGTCTGAGAAAACATCTTTGAATTCTTCTTTTATCATATTCTCCTTCTCATCAAAAGTAACAACAGTAATGTTATCTAAAGTTACATTTTCATCCAACATCACAGGTTCTTTTGCACGGGGATTAAGCATAATCCCCAACTTCCATTGATCTTTCCATCCTAAAACATTCACACCCTTGACTGCAATATACAATTTGACAACAGTACACCTAGTTTTGAAACTTAGGTCCACTTCCAAATAACCCATTACATCAATCCTAGACCCATCAAAGCTTTCAGCAATGATGTCAGATGGTAACATCTTGGTGAGATCAAGAACTGGACTTAATCTATTGTCAAAATAATCTTTTGAAATAATAGTCCAGGGAGAACCTGAATCCGCCATTAGATCAAGATTTACGCCAGCCACTTCAACCACACACATGGGATGATTTTTGCAATGTTTGGACGCAGGATCATTCACATTAGAAATCCCATCAGAAAGATAAACTACAAAACCTTTGTTGTTATCAGTACATCCACCACATTCACACTTACACACAGTGGCATTACCCTCAGAGGTACATGAAACTTTACCACGTGTGGTGGCAGTATATCTCCTCATATCTCTACAAACAGAAGAAAAATGTCCCAATTTGCCACACTTCCTACATTCTTTGTTAATGGCAGGACATCCTCCATACGAGGCCATATGTGTCCTGCTACCACACTTGTAGCACATGAAAATTCTATCATTCCTGTCAAACTTTTTGAAACTTCCATAATTGTTAGGCCGAGTGGAACTCGACCCAGCAGAAACGTTGTCATTTCGCTGTGATTCCATGCGTTTCACAACACAAATCTCATCAGTGGAATCCGATTTAGTGCCACTGGTGTTCTTAACGGTGAGCATCCATTTCTCCGATTGCTCTAAAGCTTTGGCAATGGAAATTGCTTCAGACAATTTGGGATCTCCTAGTTCCCACAGACGTTCCTGAGTTTTCTTACTTTTGACATGCACTATTATTTGATCTCTGAGCATTTCGTCGCACATATCACCAAAGTTACAATGCAAACATAAAGACCTCAAAGCAGTTAAAAACTCATCAAAAGATTCGGAATCGTTTTGTACTCTCGTGTAGAATTTATATCTCTTAAGGGCTATGTTTGTAACTGGTTTAAACCTTTTTTCCATTCTAAGTAAGGCCTCCTTATACAGATTTGCACCATCACCTTCACCTTCTGTAGGTTGAACTTGGGGTAATGCTCTAAAAACAACTTGACCTTCGGAGCCCAAGGAATGTAAGAAAATACTTTTTTTTCTTTCAGCACCCATGCGCTCCCCATCAATTGCCCTCATGTAATTAATGAATTCTTCCTTCCAACGTGTCCAGGGAATGGGGGGGTCCCCTTTGTTTTGAAGGAATTTATCAGGAGGATCAAACTGCATGGTTCTAACTTGAGGAAGAAATGTACACAGAGTGGTACACCAAGCAACAACAATTGTTTAAATAGCACTGCGATAGTGCAGGAAGTAACTTCAGTTCCAG
Organism: Calotriton arnoldi; assembly: GCA_963921515.1. Classification (NCBI taxonomy): domain Eukaryota; kingdom Metazoa; phylum Chordata; class Amphibia; order Caudata; family Salamandridae; genus Calotriton; species Calotriton arnoldi. The sequence goes on from CAWUFW010018059.1 coordinate 78,105, forward strand.
GATTTCTAGTCACGAAGAAGCAGAAAATAAAATAACGGAAACGAAAACACCTTGAAAAAGCAGTCTTGTAATAATGATCATCAGCGTGTGGTGAGACCACCATAGAAGTAGTTCGCTGAGTGTGAGAGTGCACTGAACTGTGTCAAGAGTTATAACGGTGGACGGTGAACAGTGAACAAAGGATGTGCCTCAACACATATAATAGCTCCAAACTCGTTTTTTTTAAAACAATCAGTAGGCGCTGCAGAAGGTGTTCGTAATGAAAATAAACTTACTAGTTTTTTTTTTTAAATGATTTGAGTAGACTTGCGCAACCAATCCTGTGTTGATGCGAAATTTCTCCGCTCCGTGAAAGCGTTGTCATGGGAATGGAGGGGAAACAAAATGGCCGTCACGTTGCGTGTTACGTAAACACGCAGATGATGACGTGCCTGCACATCGCCGTGGTAGAAGAAACAGAGGAAAGAGATCTGGAATCCTGCGTCAGATCGTTCGCAGCTCACCTGGCTCGCTCCTCCGGCAATGGTGAGTGTTTCTTTTTGAAATTCGCTTGTGTTGATGCTCGAGACGCTCTCCGCTGCAAACCGTTCGCCCAAAATCGATGAAAATGTATGGAAAGGAGTAAAACAAAGACCAATGACTCCTTTAAAAACGGATTTTCGGCAGCATCCCACAAGAAGCTTCCAGCACCGTTGTATTCTCATCCAATGAATACAAATAAGGGGATAGCACTGTTCTTCAGGGTTCAGGAACACTCCACTCCTGTGCTGCTTGAAATGTTGGTAGGGGTGTTCCTCTCGTGTCCTCAGCTCGTCGCCAAATTGTAATATTTCATGCAATCCAGTGAGTTGATAAGGTTTAATAGTAGGGATGCAGCACAGCAACACATACAACTGCCCGGCAAACAGGAGCAGTGCAACTGACCTGAGAGCTTAGCAGCAAACCCCAAAGTTCTAATTAGAACTGGAATGTACAACATAAAATGCTATAACATTAAAGGGGAAGGGGAGAAATAAAAACCAATGAGATACAGTTGTAACAACCATAATGTTAAAAGCAGAACATTTCATCATAATTAGTTGTATCGTCATACATTTCCTCAGAGTTAAAAACAGTGGCATACTCTAGATCTTCTAGCATTTCAGGCACTGTATCTATGTCCCAATCATCAGAGACAGTACTAGGGGTGATAATGCCAATTAAAGAAATGTGGAATATATATGGTATTTTTAGAGGTTCAGTTGGACAAAATATATCATATGATACCCTGTTTCAAACAATTCCATCAAAATATTCACCAGGGAAAGATCTCTTTGCACTTTGTGTGATGAAGAATGAGGTGTTAGAACCAAGTTCACCAATTGTACAGCAGAACACTCTGGGAGATAGTGTCCATTCAGAAGCAGTAAAAAAATTGTCACAAAACCAATTCAAAGAACGAGGAAAAGTAATTAAATTGTAATCCTTAGGTATAACCATGGAGGAGCAAAGTATGTCTTCTTCAGCCAAAAGTAGAAAACATGCAATCTACCTCAGTAACGTAGCCAGAGGCTGTTTGATCTTTCTTTGGCAGCTCTTCAGGTTGTGTAGGACTTGGAGTTGCATCAAATTGTGGTACATTGACATAGACACCATCCGTGTCTGGTTTCCTAATGGAAATCTGTGTTTCTGTACAAGTTGTTTGTATGGTAGTTGTTGATGTAGTGGGTAGAAGAGACACTGCTAGCGATCCCCAGCCGAGGCGTAGAAACTTAATTGCTGATCAAAACTTCCAGTAGGATCTCTTGTATAGTAGTGAAAGGAGACAGGTAACTACTCAGGATCCCATGTGGCCTACTGTCTAGAATCAGACACATGATGCTGTTTGATCAGATCTATTGACACAAATCTCTTGCTTTTGCGACCAGTAAGAGGCGGTAAAAGTACAGTTTTGGTACCTTGGACAGCCAGGACAGGTACAGGCGCTCTGTAAGATGGCCCAAGTTCTTTCTTGACCACTATTTTCTCCCGGACCAGATCACCGATCTTGGGGATCCAACCAGGAGTTGCTGGTGCTTTCTTTACTTCTCCAGTGGTGGTGCATTTTGCTTGGGCATTGCTTTGTGTGCCCCGGAAGCCGCTCAGTTCTTATAAAACAGCCACTCGTTCATTGATGTCAAATGGTGTTTCTGTCACCACTGTGCTGGCACTGTTGAAGTCAGGTACCCACAACTTAACCCCAAACAGGATCTCATAGGGAGTCCAACCACCCAGGGACTTTCTAGGCAGATTGTTGAGGGCGCTCTGGACCCCATATAGGTGATGGACCCAACTGCAACCTGATCCTAATACCCTCGCTGTTAAAGACTGCGTTAAGTTTCGGTTCTTCCTTTCCACCACTGTGTTTCCCTTGGGATGGTAAGGAAAGGAGTACCGCGCAGTCACGCCCAATCTTCCCATGGTGTTTTTGTAAGCCTTGGAGGCGAACACCGGACCCTGGTCTGAATGGAATGGGCTACCTGCGTGTGTCCCAATAAAGACTTGCCGATCTTTTATAACAGTTTCGGCATCAGCCGATCGCTGTGGCCAAACCCATAGGAATCGAGAGCAGGAATCCACTGCAACCAAGATGTAATTGTAAGCTCCATCTGATTGTAAAGGGCCACATTGGTCCAGATAAATACAAGTGAGGAGCTTGTTTGATATTAATAGAGATGTCTGTGGTGGACGTGCTACATCGGGACCCTTGATCTGCTGGCAGATGTCACATTTAAGGACAATGCCCCTGGTTGGTTTATATAAATCTGGTCACCAGTAGCGTTGCTGCAATAGTGAAATTGTAGCTGCCACTTCTGCATGTGAAAATGCTAGGCCCTCATGTGCTGCTAGGATTAAACTTAACCTGCGATCTGAATTTGTCATTACTCTTTCCCCCACTCTGGGAATACAACCAAATGGAATGTTTTGCGCACTTAACTGGTAGGAGTACTTTGCTGGAAAGCCTTTCGGCAGGTGGGTGTCATCACGTGCAGAATTGACAACCAACATGATTTCTCCATCTACCCTCGTACTGGAAGAAGTAATCACAGCGACAGCAGCAGTTTGCACTGTTACTTTCGGCAGCTTCGTCAGCCATGGAATTCCCTACAGCGTGTATTCCCACACGTTGATGACTCAAGGTGTGAATCCCTCTTTCAGCTTTGCCACTTGTCCCCAAAGCATTTTATGCTTTATTGTGGACCCTTTGGGAATCTCTGAATCCATTGTGACTCCAATAGTGTAAATACACATTGTAAGACTGGACACAATAATACGAATAACACACTATGAGTGTGGGGAATCCGGGATCCGCATTCTCAAGTGCCAGAATTAGAGATCTCAGTTCAGCCAGCTGCACTGTCAAGTCACCAAGTGGCTGTGTGTGGGTTGTATGCGACCCTTCGAGGCTGCAAACGCTGCAGAGTATTGGTGTTTTGTCTCTATGGCAAATGCAAAAACAACAGTTGATGGACAGAATGCAGAACAATGTCATACATTCACCCCAGTACAGAGATCTGGGCCTAAATCCATCGTTCTTTTGCTCACCATGACATTCCAGTTTGAACCCAGCCATATGCAAATCAGTCTTGACCCTGTGCCTCATGGGAACAGTCCAGCCTGAACTGCCAAGCCAGGTCCTCCCTGGACTGGAAACAAGCATCCTAGGACCGGTTTCCGGGTTTCACCCCTCTTCAGCCAGGATAACTTGATTCCAGTGGCATGGAGAGCACGGGACCCACGTCTGGGCATACCCGTCCCACTCCAGGTGACAAATGCAAAAACAACAGTTGATGGACAGAATGCAGAACAATGTCGTACATTCACCCCAGTACAGAGATCTGGGCCTAAATCCATCGTTTTTTTGCTCACCATGCCATTCCAGTTTGAACCCAGCCATATGCAAATCAGTCTTGACCCTGTGCCTCATGGGAACAGTCCAGCCCGAACTGCCAAGCCAGGTCCTCCCTGGACTGGAAACAAGCATCCTAGGACCCGTTTCGGGGTTTCACCCCTCTTCAGCCAGGATAGCTTGATTTGCATATGGCCAGGTCTAAACTGGGGTGGCATGGTGAGCAAAAGAATGATGGATTTAACCCAGATCTCTTGACTGGGGGAGAATGTTTTGGTTTGTTCTGCATTCCATCCATCAATTGTGTGTCTTTTGCTTTCTCGCCCTAAGTGCACCAGGTATGCCCAGACGTGGGTCCTGGGCTCACTGTGCCACTGGAATCAAGCTATCCTAGCTGAAGAGGGGTGAAACCCCGAAACCGGTCCTAGGATGCTTGTTTCCGGTCCAGGGAGGACCTGGCTTGGCAGTTCCGGCTGGACTGTTCCCATGAGGCACAGGGTCAAGATCGAATTGCATATGGCCAGGTCTAAACTGGGGTGGCATGGTGAGCAAAACAATGATGGATTTAACCCAGATCTCTTGACTGGGGGAGAATGTTTTGATTTGTTCTGCATTCCGTCCATCCATTGTGTGTCTTTTGCTTTCTTGCCCTAAGTGTGCCAGGTATGCCCAGACGTGGGTCCTGGGCTCACTGTGCCACTGGAATCAAGCTATCCTGGCTGAAGAGAGGTGAGACCCCGAAACCGGTCCTAGGATGCTTGTTTCTGGTCCAGGGAGGACCTGGCTTGGCAGTTCGGGCTGGACTGTTCCCATGAAGCACAGGGTCAAGACTGATTTGCATATGGCCAGGTCTAAACTGGGGTGGCATGGTGAGCAAAAGAATGATGGATTTAACCCAGATCTCTTGACTGGGGGAGAATGTTTTGATTTGTTCTGCATTCCGTCCATCAATTGTGTGTCTTTTGTTGTCTCTATGGCAGGCTGGGCAAAACATCAGTATGGATGATGTAATCATATTGATCAAGAGGCATGACTTCATTAGGCAGAGGATATTCATTTTCGTACTGCAGGTATGCTTGTGTTTGTAATGTAGAGTCACATCTGTAGTCTACATCTGTTGCGGTGAGAGAGTTGGCCCACTGTATCCGACATATGGATGTAATACTTTTGCAACACTGGATTTAGTGACAGCCTCTAAGGCTGGAGTCACGACAATTATTTGTGAACACTGATCCATTCCACAACATTATTATGTTGTGGAATGGATCAGTGAACCAGTTGATGGATTATCACACCTTTCTCAACAATAATCCTTATAATGTAAAATTGAACCTCAATCACAGTAAACAGAGGATTGAATTTTTGGATATCCTATTCTATGTAAAAGATGATTCCAAGCAAATTACAATGCATAGAAAAAACACTGCCTGCAACAGTACTCTTCATGCTCTAGTGCTCACCCACGATCAGTTATCAACAATATACCATTTGGAGAAATGGTTTGTGTAAGACGATATTGCAGTTTGGCTGACACTTTTATTCCTACCATCACTGATACTAAACAACGTTTGAGAAACAGGGGGTACAATGAAACCATTCTTAGCAAGGCGGAGAAGAAAATCACATGGATGGCATGAGGGGACATGTAAAAAAAGACATATAAGTAGGTTCATGATCAGAAAAAGCACAAGCCGTTAGGCCCGGCCACCCAATACACCATGTTCAGCAATGAACTTTACAAAATCATTAGAAAACACTTGGGTGTATTGACTGAGGTCCCTGGGCTCAGGGACTGTATATCCATCAAACCCAAGGTCATCTTCCACAGGGGAAACAATCAAAGGAATTGGCTCTGCCCCAGTTATGTCACCACAACAGATATCAACTGGCCAAAGACATCTACCCAAGAGTTCTACACATGCCAGGGATGCAACATGTGCAAATTTGGCAAGAACAAAATCAAACAATTCTGTCACAATACTAACAAAACCTATGGATTCGACATTCCATCAACTGCAAACCTAAATTTGTTGTTTACATTCTGTGTTGCAGTTGTAACACAATTTATGTGGGTAGCACCATACGAGCACTCAAATGCCGTATCCAGGAGTATGTCAGAGCCATTCACAATAGGGACATGAGATACCCACTGATGTTCCACATGGCGGAACACCATGCGGACAATAGTGAAATCTGGTTTCAAGGCATTGATCACATGCCCCTAGACTCCGGGGGTGCAATAGGGAATTGACGCTGTAACAAAAAGAGGCAGCATGGATATGCCGCCTACATTGTGTGGAACTGGGTCACAACACGGACAATTAACTGCACTATTTCTTATGATTGTATACGCTTTCTGACGAAGCAAGAATTTGGTGCACACTCAACTCATATGTATTTATCATGTTCATATTGTAAATTGGCTTGTGTGACCTACGTGGCCAGGAGTTTCCATTCAAAATTAAAATTTAAAGTTTAAACCCATAGTTTTTTTTTATTGTTGTTATCTTATCCACTCTTATTAGATTATTTATCTATGCATTTTATCTCATATCTTGCAATATTTTGTTCTGCATTGCGCCACATCAGCGCGCTTACAACTTTCCAGATGCACAATCTTTGCTTACCCTCCCCTTGGCCTTCTCCCCCCATACTCTCCTCATTTCAACATATCTTCAGTTATATTATTTTTAATTTTCCAGTTATCTCCACCCTTTCTAGGTCCTTAAATTGTTATTTCCTTTAAAAAATTGTCTGTACCCTCAGACACTCCAATATAGAGCTGTTTTTTTCACTGACGACAGGGGTCACATGCGTGTGCCATCCTGTTGTCACTTCCGCACTACCAAACAGGTACGTCAGTTGCACCATGGCCGGATTTAAATGCGTGAAATATGTGACACGGTTTCTCCTGCTACAGTTTGCATGGCATTGGAGTGCAGCAGTCCTACAGCGGGGACAAAAGCACCAATCAGAGTAAGTACGGGATCACTGCCTCTTAATTCTGCTCACCTTTTTATACCTTATTTTGCCAATACTAATTGTTAGGACATCGCGAGCCAAACCTTCCACTTTGCATGGCCAGTCTATGTTTTATGTACGTGCACCCAGGTACCCCTCATTGCATGCTTGCGGCTAGAACGCCATCGGGTTAACTGAATCTTGATAATGTCTCCACTCCTACTGCTATTGCTGTCCTCTGAGACACCGCGAGCACAACCCTTCACCGCTCCCGACCGGTTTGGGCTTAGTTATGTGCTTGTATGTCCCCTGCTGCATCCTCATGTTGCGAAGGCTGTCGGGACTACTAGACTTTGAATGGATTTTATTAATTTATGTAGGAATTATTATTTGTGGTTGTTTTCATTTCGCCTCAGCTGGATATTTCTACTGCTGTCCGCTTATTGTTACTGCCCGGGTTACCAAGCCTGCCTGAAGTTACCCTCTGGTCGGGATACGTGGGGCACATTCCATTCGTGCATACATGTTTAAGCATGTGACTCAATTTTCCACATGACTGCGTATTGTATCTTATGTTTTCGTGGTGCCATTTGGCACATTACTAACTTCCTAATTTGGCTGATTAAATGTGGTGATCATTATGGTTGTGTTTAGCTTATATATCTTAGAGGCCGATGGTGCCACTTTTTTCATTTCCTCAGTTTTTTTTGTTAATATTACAGGTGGCTTACAGGCCACTTGACCTTCCTCTGATTCCCTTGGTGGCGATATTCCACTTGGGTACTTATTATTGCAGCATACAATTGCCCACATTGTGGATGCCAGTCTTTAAATAGTTTTTGGAAGGTATTGGCTACCTTATTAGCTGGATTGACCTTATCGTCACTTTTTCCATATATATATATTTTCTTTTTCTTTTTTTCTTTTTTCTACTCAAAAATAGTTTTTCTACTTAATTTTTAATTTGTTTTTTGTTATTGTATTGTATAGTGATTCACTATCCATAATACTGATGATGCACATCACAACGGGGGGGGGGGTCCTATTTGAAACCACACCGCAAGGTACTTTCTAGGCTGAGATCCTTCTGCGTTTATATTCAGTAGGTATCATCATATTACGCTAGGCCTACCTTTGACACCTAGAAGTCCATATCCATTATCTCCATGCACTGTCATCACAGCCAACTGAGGGACACACTTGCACACAAAATTTTCATCAATGATGGATTGACCATTTGATATACACGACGATTAATCAATCAACTGTCTATTGCTGCACACTGTCGAGCCTCATGCTCCCTTTTTTTCTACTGTCCGTGCCCTCAGCATGAAATTTTCTTTCCCTCTTACCTTCTACGAAGAAATTCTGTTCTGTTTTTTCCCAAACCTATGTCCCTAGTATGTACCAGATATTAGTCACTCAAACATGGAGCTATAATGAGTCCATCACATTCTATTTGTGTGTATTTCCTGTTTTTAATGTCACATTGTTTCTTAAGATATGCCTGTTCCCATAATTGTTTGAGTTTGTTTTACATGTTCTTAACTATAGTTCACACTGTTCATATATTACTCAAACGCCACTGTGTTCAAACATAGCTTGCCTTCTTACTGGAGCAGCCATAGGATTGTTCATCGTACCCTATTGATGGAAATTGTGTTTTAGAGCATTTTGTTATGTGTTATGTTTGTAGGCTATATTTGTGGTCTGTTCTTTCTTTCTGTGCACAAAGTCACTGTGTTTTTTGTATTGTATATGTTTGTTGCATTACCGCCCTGAAGAAGTCCATCCTATGGACGAAACGCATTGGCTGTCTTCACTGCATACATGTGAAACTTTACAAAAAATAAAGTGGAAAAAAAGAAAATAAAGACAAGAATCATGCCTCTGTTTTCTTGGTTATTTTGGTGGTGCATCTCACCGTGTTTAATTGTAATTTGGTCAGAGCCCATTTCCCACTCAGAAGAGGCATCCTCAATATCCATGGCATGCTTGACTTTGTGACCACCTACCTTCTTCTTTTTGAATTGAGGTTTTCAGTGTTTAGGTTTATCTTCCTTTTTAGGTCGAGAGTAAGCGTACGACCTCTTGTATACTTTAGTATACATCTCTGTGGGCCTAAAGCCATTCACAGGCTTCTCAGTTGTTGGCTTCAACGCCCTTTAAAAATCCTTGCTTGCTAGAGGCCAGTCCTGCCTCTTTGTCCCTCCTTTTTTCTCCAAGGAGCGTACAATATCATTATGCTTTGTTGTGTTCATCTGTTCGTGGGGGTACTATTTTATTATTTTTTCCACTTCGTGTTTCACTGTGGGTGCACAGGCCTGTAGCTGCTAACATTTTATTGCAGCATTAGTCCCTCCCAGTTCCTGCCATGTGGCTGACATTCTTCTGTTTTCTCTCCGAAGACAGCTCCCAGGCTGGCTTGTTTACAGTTTGCTGGTAAATTGTGGAGTTAATGGGGCATAATTTTCTCCTGTGGATGCTCAACTTTGACCTCCGTCTGTTATCAGAAAGGGCTGGCTAAGTCAAGGGTTTGTTTACTTTAGCGCATCATTTCAAAGAATACTTTTTCCTGTGGGAGCATGTTTATTTTTGTCATGTGCAGCTTACAGAGATAGTTCTGCTTTCTGCATGTGTATTTGGTTTTGCTCTTTGCAGTGTTGAAAGGAGAGTTTGTGTTATGGGAACTCTGACTGGACTTACGCATGGGTACAATTTTCCTTGGATGTCAAAAACACAAGTAACTATAAAAGAGCATCCCCAGCCCTTTAACACTTTTACTACTCAATTTGGTTGGCCTAAATTCATCATGGTTAAGTCTGCTTCTAGATTATGAATCATTTATGGGTGATTATTTCTTATATATGGTGGTTTAGATTGTTATTTATCATTAAACAGGGATCCAGAACCGCACTGCCCTTCATTTATTTCCGTTTATCACGTATACACGTAGCGCCAACTCGACGTGAAGGGCCTGAAGCGCTTTGCATGAGCACTGCTTACAATACACAGAAACACTTAGCAAGCATTACATAAAAGTGCATCGGCAGCCGTCTTTACTACATGTTAACCCACCACCTCTCACCCTCAGTTGTTGTTTTGAATGAACCAATGCTTTTGCCCCCCATGACCCACCACGTCCTCCTTCCTGATCTTTATTGTTTTACCCAACCACCTACTCCCCCTTCAACGACCTCCCGCGACCTCCCTCGTGTTTCGGAATGCTATTTGCAAAGGATTCAAATGATTCTACTCAGAAACAGAGAGAGCCCCCAAATCCAGCCTTTGGATCACAGAGGGCTTGACTGGTAGAGGCGGGCCAGGCTCTCAATCTGCTGGGATAGAGGGGAGGCAATGACTACCCCATGATCAGCTGCTGTATGTTCGAGCAGAGCTTGTATTACTATTTCTGCTGTACACGCTGTAAATTGTAACAAAGAATACCGCTCCTATGTTTCCCACAGTGCTGCAGTCTTTGCTATGACTATTCTCTGCATGCAAGGAACGCTTTACATCCGCATATAACACAGTTGTTGTTTGTGTCTTACTGACGCAAGAAAAACATTTTCACTTGCCAAAATACAAAATGATTGCCTTTGTCAAGGCTTGTTTTATGGGGCCCACAGCTCGATAAGTTAACAGATGATCTACCTGTTCCTCTGAGCGAGATTTTTTATGTTTACATTTTTTTAAATAAATTACCCAATACATCATTTAAACTTGAAAAGCCAAACGCATGTAAAAAAAACAATAAAACAATTTGCAAACACTCTCTATTTAAAATATACATAAACTCTTTCCCAACAAAATCCATAAATTTAATTAACAAACAATGAGGGCAACTAAAAATATATGCACTGGATGTTGAATTGGATGAGTGACAGAAGGGCAAAAACTGCCACAATCCAATGTAAAGGAGTGCTCCAACAGACAAAATTTTATTTTGCTGGTGCACCACCAATTTTTACACCAATGTACACCAGTGTACATTATCATAAGCAGAAGCCAGAAGGACAATGTCAGGGACTCTATTAGCGAAGTGGATCAGAGGAACCAACATTTTTTTATTATAGCTTTTCAACATGATAGACAGCAGCCACACTGCTCTACAACATAACCTTCACACATTGGCATAGCCAATAGCTCTAGCTAAACACTTAAAAAGTCCCAAAGGAGAGACCTATTGGCTATGCCAATGCTTGTTTATTGTGTATTCAGATGAGCGTTGTGAGTCCTTTTTCGGTTTAACGTACTCCTCTGATCTGCGCACTGACCATCCACCTCTCTCCGATCGTTTTTCAGATGACCCCTGAAAGGAACGAGATGAACGTGTATCAGTATCCTGATACCTGTTAGGCATTCTAAAATTATCACAGTTACTCAAATGATAGGGCTTTTCAGTGGCCTCCAGTTCAGATGATCCACCCATGACTTATTCATTTCTTTATTTTTCTTATTATCTCACTTCTACTTAGTTGAAGATTCGGGCCCTTGCTTAGTGTTATCCTTTTAAGAATTACCCTTAATTTGTGGTTTGCTAGGTCTAGCTCCCAAATTATCTCTACCCATTGTTGTTTATGTTTCTTCAATAATTTTAGGTAATTCATGCTTCTGCTGTCCCGAAGCCAAATCCCGTAGGCGCTGTTGTATATCCAATGCTGCTTCTTCCCCTTTAATGATACTCAAGATAATGGCGGATACTGCGGAAAAATTGGCCATCAGTTCATACCCAAACACCCCATACTCATTTTGGATCTGTTTAAGCACTTCTGGCAAAACAGCCAGGACCATAAGTCCTGGTATATAGTGCAGCACAGACTTTTCCCCATGTGGTGCAGTCCTCTACTGGGTGAATCATACCCATTGGCAAACATATTGTAAGAATTCTGTTTTTTTTTTCTTGGGTCCTGTATGGGAAAACACTGCTTCAAGCTGGCTTATTTCTTGTGCAATCCAGAATGGAATTTCCTCCCGTCTGGTGGGAATTTTACCCATAACAGCATTTATGGTCTGTGGACTAATGCCTAGTGTAGCCAATTGTGGCTGCGCAGCTTGAGCAGTCCTCACAGGATTGACTGTCATTGATCGCATGATGAACTGGATCAGGCATCTATATATTTCAACTAGAACTGCATATAGTCTTTGTACTTGTGCTGCTGTTAGATTAGCTACATTTGGGTGTGGTGTGTAACCGTCTAAGACTGGCCAGGTAGCTCCCTCATTCCTAAGGAAACCCAGTTTGACTTTTTCTGTAGTGTGTGGTAGGGCGCCTTCAATCCAATTTCTGTGTTCTTGGTATGTTAATGGTATCTCTAGTCCTTCGTAAGCTGTATAGTGATTTGATCGTCAGCTGCAGTGTATTTGTGAAACAGTTTTGTTCGGTCATCTGCTTCTGGGAATGTAACCCATGAATAGAATACCTCTGTCCTACATGCTTTGTGAGCCTCAACCACAAAGGTAACATCCCCCCCGCAAGTGTGAGATCATGTTGTAGCGATTTCTGATTACCTGCATTTCTGCTGTTTTCAGGTATGTTACGTGCCATAAGAGTATGTGGAATTCAGAGAGGGTACCACTATGGGGTAATCCTTTGAAAGGTTCAAGCTTGAACAACCTACGGGCAATACATAGGGTTAACTTACTCAGCTGAGGGGGATATTTCCCTAACATCCAAGACATCTCCTGTTAATAGGTGAGTAGGGGTCTTTGGGTATACAAAAGAAAACTACTCAGGTGATCCAATAAATAAGAGCCAAAGCTAAAATGTTGGTGGCACCATGTCGGACGGCTTGTACATCACTGTTAAAACTATGCATTTGTTAACCAACATAAACATCAGGATTGTGCAAGGCTGATTCCGTGCACATCCTCAGGATATGGTGGCCTATCGTCCTGCTAGCCCACAGTGCACCATCCGCATCCCAAACCTTACAGGGTCGGTCAATCAATCAAACATTTATAAAGTGCTGCTTCTCACCTCAGAGAGTATCCAGGCACTATGCTGTGGTGTCAGTCGAAAAGTCAGGTTTTGAGACCCTTCCTGAAGTGGGTCAGCGTGGGTGAAGTGTGGAGGTGGACGGGGAGGGCGTTCCAGGTCTTGGTGGCAAGGTGGGAGAAGGGGTATCCTCCGATGCGGCAACATTGGATGCATGGTATATGTGCAAGGGGGAGATGAGCAGATCATAGGTTCCTGGAAAGACGGTGGAATTTCAGGTGGTGGTTCATATAGGCGGGCCCTTAGTCATGGAGGGCTTTGTAGGCATGAGTCCGGAGCTTGAGTTGACATCTTTTCTGGGTGGGGTGCCAGTGGAGGTCCTTGAGGTCCTGGGTGATGTGGGTTCTCTTTGGCAGGTTGAGGATCAGTCTGGCTGCTGAGTTCGGGATCATCGGGAATGTCCTCAAGATTTTGGTGGTGGTGCCTGCATAGAGTGCGTCGCTGTAGTCCAGTCTGCTAGTGATTAACCCTGGGCGTAGTGGCCACAGCGGGGCTATGCGGAGGTCCAGGGAGTTGCGAACAAACTCCGTGTAACTCCGCTACGCTACGCCACCCGCCTCCACCCCCCCTATATTAACAATTAATTCTACATGACATAAATAAATTAAAACCACTTACCTGGCATGCAGCGTCCCCGGGCTGCCCTCCTCCTCTTCCTCACCATCTGGGTAATTCTCTGAGAAAAATAGGCATGCGCGCGCACCCACGCATGCGCATTTCTTGTGAGAAATGCGCATGTGCTGGCGCGCGCGCATGCGCATTTTTCTCAAAGAATTAACCAGATGGCGAGGAAGAGGAGGAGGGCAGCCCGGGGACGCCGCATGCCAGGTAAGTGGTTTTAATTTAATTTTGTCATGTAGAATTAATTGTTAATATAGGGGGTGTTGAGGCGGGGGCTGGCTACCTCCGCTCCGCTGCGAGTGTGTGGAGATTTGCCTTCTCCGCGGAACGCGGAGGAGGCAAATCTCCGCACACTCGGCGGGCGGAGCAGAGGTCTCCGCCCGGGGTTACTAGTGATGAGTGCCTGCGTCACAGTTTTGCTGGTATTGATGGGGAGCCACTTGAAGACTTTGTGGAGCATGCGAAGAGTTTGGAAGCAGGCTGAGGGGACAGAGTTGACCTGGCGTTTCATTGAGAGTTCATTGTCCAGGATGATGCCGAGGTTGTAGGCATGGTCTTTCGGAGTGGGGGTGGGTCCGAGTTCCGATGGCCACCAGATGTTCCAGAGGGAGGTGTGTCTGCTGAAGATCAGTACTTCAATCTTGTCCAAGTTGAGCTTCAGGCAGCCGTTCCTCATTCAGGCTGAGACGTTCTTTATTCAGTTGTGGAAGATGATCTTAGTGGTGGTGGGGTCCGCTGACAGTGAGAGGATGTTCTGTGTGTCATCAGCTGATATTGTGGGCTCTGATGATGTCCGTGAGTGGTGTAATGTAGATGTTGAAGAGGGTTGGGCTGAGGGAAGAGCCTTGAGGGATGCCGCAGATGGTGTGCTTGGGTTGAGAGCTGAAAGGAGGGAGATGTATTTGCTTTGTGTGCCCCAAGACAAAGGAAGCCCTCCTTTTGAGTGTGTCGCCTGTGATTCCGATCTGTCGTAGTTGAGTGATGAGTGTACAGTGGGAAATAATGTCTAAGGCTACGAAGAGGTTGGGCAGGATCGGGGCAGCTGATTCTGCTCTGTCAGGTAGGGTGTGGATGTCATCTTTTGTGGTGATCAGTCCTGTCTCAGTGCTATGGTTTGCTCTGAATCCTGATTGAGCAGGGTCCAGCAGGTTGTTTCTCTCCAGGTGTTCGGTAAGTTGAAGGTTGAGAAATTTCTCCAGGACTTTGGCGGGAAAAGGGAGAAGAGAGATGGGATGGTAATTCTGGAGTTCTCTGGGGTCTACCGATGGTTTTTGGAGGAGGAGTCGGACCTCTGTGTGTTTCCAGGCATCCGGAAAGGTGGCTGTGGTGATGGAGGTGTTGAGGATGGTGGTGATCTGGTGGCTGATCTTGTCTCTTCCCAGGTTGAAAAGTCAGTGGGGGCAGATGTCGGTGGGTGCTCCAGAGTGGATGGAGCTTCAAAGAGTATTTGTGATTGGTGTACCAAGCTGCTCCCATGTGGAGAGCGGGTGGTTGGTGGTGACGGTCGATGGGATGTTGAGGAAATCAATGGGTTGGGGAGCAAAGTGTCTGTATATGGCTGTTATCTTGTTGTGAAAGTGATCTTCGACAGCGTCGCAGAGTTCCTGTGAGGATGGGATCGAGTTTTCAGTGATGGACAGGGGTGTGAACTCTTTGACGATGGTGGAGAGTTCCTTGATTTGGTTGGCGCTGTTCTTGATCTGGAGTGTACGAGCATCCTTCTTTGTGGCTTTGAGCTGGTAGTGGTAGTTGTTGAGGGCTGATTTGTAGGTGGCCTAGTCCGTGCTATTCCTGCTGGTTTGCCAATGTCTTTCCAGTTGCTTGCATCTGCATTTAGTTCAGCTGAGTTCTGGGATGTACCAGCTGGCTTGTTTGTTGGATCTGTGCGTTCTGGCAGGTTTGGTGGGTGCGACTCGGTCGGCAGCGCTGCTGATCCAGGCGATGAAGTTCTCTACTGCCTAGTTCAGGTCTGTGGTGATGTTGGGTTGGGTAGTGTTGAGTCCATTGGTGCTGAGTGACCTTGGTCCAGCTGTGGAAGGGGGGGCTGTGGTGGTTGGGAGTGGTGCGGGGAGCGTGACCAATGTGTGTGCAAACAAAGAACATGACAAACCTGATCCCCCAAGGAAATCGTGGTAACAGATCTAGAACCCTTCCGTTGGTTCTCTTATTCATACTGTTAGAAATACACAAGAAATGCTCAGCAAGGCATTGCAATATTTATTGAAGCACAGTGATTCTTGTTTAAACTACGTGCACTACAATAATTAGTAGAATGAAACAGGTTAGCTTAATTAGCATTATGAGAACAATGAAAAGGATAAACAATTCCACCATTGTGCTAAGACTGTAAGTATATGTGTGTTTTGTAAACAGTGGTTCAGTTGGGCCAGTGGTCCCGTATAAGCTCCTTTTTAAAAAAAAAAAAAAAAGGAAAAGTGATCTAAAATAGGTTCTGTACATTTTTAATTGGGACTCTGTAATATTCAATGTGAGAAAATTGCAACAATTATAAAGTACAACAACCTCCAAACAGTTTAGTGCATAATGCAATTAATTTATTAATTGCAGACTATCAGGACATTTTTCAATATAATGTTTTTTGGTTTTTAAATATGATCCAGTGCTCACAGGTAAGTGAAAAAAGGTGCTCTAGAGGGTGATAGATTAGTAAAAACATGCAACTCTTAAAAAACACATAGCATTGCATTCCCGATCAAAAACGTATGGAACCTATTTTCTATTACTTTTCCCTTTTTAGGTCGAGCCTCGAGTAGCGCGCAAGCGTTGCTCTGCAAGACTTATAGTTAGGGAGTTTGAAAAGCTGACCAGACGCTCGTGCGTCATGGCCTTTTTCCTGCGGTTACGCGCGCAGGGCCGACATCTGTTTCCCATTATCGTGCCCAGACGCGGGCGCGATAATTGGAAACACATGCCTGCCGTGCGTGTAATCGCAGGCAAAAGGCCATGACGCACGAGCGTCTGGTCAGCTCTGCAGGCTGCCGCGCTCGCTCGCCCCCGCTCCTCTCTTGTTGAATTGGGTAAAAGAAATACTTGTTCACAGCGCTTACAAGCAATAGAAGGATGGTTTGGGCCGCTACTTATATAGAGATGATTATTGTTCAAGTCCTCGCACACCTTTCAGTTGTATTCGCAAACCCACTTTTTCCTTTTTTTCTCATTAACATTTCATATCTTAGGTCGGTCATTAATTTGCCCCTACTGGTCACGTAACTATTTTGCTCTTTATATAAACAAGTACTATACTTTCTACAAAAGATACCAAGAGGTTTTACGTAGAGCCCGCGAAAGGTGCATGTCAGGCATTTACTGTCCGTACTCGGGGGGTGGAGGCTTTGGGAGCCAAGGTGCAGGACTACCCTGGCCTCTGTGCCAGCAATGCGGGGCACGTGCGGAATGGCGCTAGGGGGCATACACTCACGCACCCACCGTGAGTCAAATATAGCCAGCCCTTGGCCGCGGCGAACAATGGCCGGGCTTGGGTTACACGGCAGCAGGCTGCCGTTGTTTGTTGTGAGCGGAGGGGGCGCGGGCGGGGCAGAAACACTTGGCTCACTCAGTGCATTAACACCGGCCCTGCTGGCGCGTGTGTGTACCCTGCGCCATCACCCAGTGCACGCCCAGCCGAGGCGGCCGCCGATGCCAGCTGGAGAGGCGCATCCTTGGGCGGCAGGACTGCGCGTGGGAAGGAATGTGTGCGCGCGGCAGCAAACTGCAAGAAGCAAGGTGTGAAGACGGGAAGCAAGGTGTGAGGACAGGAAGCCCCTGCAAGAAGCAAGGTGTAAGGACGAGTGGCAAGAATCAAGGTGTGAGGACAGGAAGCTCGCAAGAAGCAAGGTGTGAGTACAAGAAGCAAGGTGTGAGTACAAGAAGCAAGGTGTAAGGAAGGATAGGAATCTCCGCCAGACGAAAGGTGCGTGGACTGCAAGAATCTCCTCCAGCGGAAGGGTGCGTTTCTTGCATGGACAGTAGCAATCTCCGGGAGAGGAAAGGCATGGACAGGAGGAATCTCGTCAGAGGAAAGGTGTGCGGATAGGATCGCTGCACGACGAAAGGTGTAGACAGAACGAATATCCACAGTGGGAAGTAGGAATCTCCGCAGAGGAAAGGTGCGCGGAGTGAGATTCCACAAGAGTGGTCAGATGGGACTAGAGAAGGATTCCACGCAAGTGGAAAGCGTGCAGACAGCACGATTTGAAGCAAGCAGAGAGGTGTGCAGACATTAACCTTTGTTTTTTTTTGCAAGTGAAGAGACGCCAAGACATAAACATTTGCTGCGAGCAGAAAGTTGTGTTGGCAGTAAGCTTTTCCAGAAGTGAAAGGTGTTCAGACATCAGCGTTCTCCACGAGTGCAGAAGTGTGCGGAGGGCAAGACTCGATGCCAGCGGGCAGGATGCGGGGGCACTCTGCTCGTTCAGGACTGTGTTCTCCACGTGCGCTGCTAAGATCAGCTTCAGATATCACATTTCATTGAGGGCCACATGACAACAACACGCAGGCCCGAGAGCCTAGAGGGCGGCAGAGATTCCGCTGCTCCAGGTCTCAAGAAAACTCCCCGACCGACTAATCTGCTACACTGATACATCTTAAAACAAGCATTGGCATAGCCAATAGGTCTCGCCTTTGGGACCTTATAAGTATTTAATTCTGCAGCACAATATCCTTGGTGCAACATCAACTGTTGCATGGCTAAACACTTATAATGTCCCAAAAGCGAGACCTATTGGCTATGCCAATGCTTGTTTAAGAAAGGAGCTTATACTGGACCACTGGCCTGACTGAAACACTCTTTATAAAACATACTTTAAATACCCCAGGTTCTTAAATTGTGGGGTTCCCTTGTTTGTGCTGTGTATAGTGCACTCCTACCTAGCGCTTCCCTAACCTAGTCTGCCAAATCCCTGCTGGGTGAACTAACTCCCCATTACCTGCGGGTAAACATCATCAGGATCTCCACCTTGGTGTAGAGCTGGACATCCCTCGTGTTGGTAAACTGGAATCAGCTGAGCTGGAATTCCTGCATACAGGGACCTTGCAGTATTAGCTGAGTGCTCCTCTCCTAAACAAGGAAGTGGTTCTGTTAAAATAATAAGCAACACCCATGTGGTCATGTAACAACCCATGTGCGGCCACAATTGTTTATTCTAGTTGGATAGCGTCATCGCCTATCAATCAATCAATCAATCATGTCACTTATAAAGCGCACTACATACCCGCGAGGGTCTCAAGGCGCTGGGGGAAGAGGGGGGTGGTGCTGCTACTGATCGAAGAGCCAGGTCTTGAGGAGTCTTCTGAAAGCCAGTAGGTCTTGGGTCTGTCGGAGGTTGGTGGGGAGGGTGTTCCAGGTCTTGGCGGCGAGGTGGGAGAAGGATCTGCCGCCGGCGGTCGTTTTCCGGATGCGGGGGACTGTGGCGAGGGCGAGGCTGGTCGAGCGGAGCTGGCGGGTGGGGGTGTAGTAGCTGAGTCGTCTGTTGAGGTAGGCTGGTCCGGAGTTGTGGAGTGCTTTGTGTGCGTGGGTGAGGAGCTTGAAGGTTATCCTCTTGTTGACAGGGAGCCAGTGCAGGTCTCTCAGGTGGGGTGTGATGTGGCTGCGTCGGGGGATGTCGAGGATAAGACGTGCAGAGGCGTTCTGGATGCGTTGCAGCCGTCTCAGGAGCTTAGCCGTCGTTCCTGCGTAGAGGGCGTTTCCGTAATCCAGTTCCTGGGTGACTGTTTTTCTTGTTTCAGTGGGGATCCACTTGAAGATCCTGCGGAGCATTCGGAGGATGTTGAAGCAGGATGAGGAAACGGCGTTGACCTGCTTAGTCATGGAGAGGGTGGGGTCGAGGTTGCGTACGTGGTCGGTGGGTGGCGGGGCTGTTCCCAGTGATGTTGGCCACCAGGAGTCGTCCCAGGCTGAAGGGTTGGAACCAAGGATGAGGACCTCCGTCTTGTCCGAGTTCAGCTTCAGGCGGCTGGTCCTCATCCATTCGGCGACGGCCTTCATTCCTTCGTGGAGGTGGGCTTTGGCGGTGTGAGGGTCTTTGGTGAGGGAGAGGATCAGCTGGGTGTCGTCGGCGTAGGAGATGATGTTGAGGTTGTGCTGTCGGGCGACGTGGGCGAGGGGTGCCATGTAGATGTTGAACAGCGTTGGGCTGAGGGAGGAGCCTTGGGGTACGCCGCAGATGATCTTGGTGGCCTTGGATCGGAAGGGGGCGAGGCGGACGCTTTGTGTTCTGCCGGAAAGGAAGGATGTGGTCCAGTCCAGGGCCTTCTCTTGGATCCCGGCGTCGTGAAGGCGTGTTCGTAGTGTGTGGTGGCAGACCGTGTCGAAGGCGGCTGATAGGTCCAGGAGGATGAGGGCTGCTGTTTCTCCGTTGTCTAGCAGGGTCCTGATGTCATCGGTGGCGGCGATGAGGGCGGTTTCGGTGCTGTGGTTGCTGTGGAAGCCGGACTGGGAAGGGTCCAGGATGTTGTTCTCCTCGAGGTAGCGGGTCAGTTGTTTGTTGACGATTTTCTCGGTGACCTTCGCGGGGAACGGGAGCAGAGAGATGGGTCGGAAGTTCTTGAGGTCCTTGGGGTCTGCCTTGGGTTTCTTGAGTAAGGCGGTGATCTCGGCGTGCTTCCAGCTTTCCGGGAAGGTTGCTGTCTCGAAGGAGATGTTGATTATTTTCCGGAGATGGGGCGCGATGGCTGTACTGGCTTTGTTGAAGATGTGGTGAGGGCACGGGTCTAGCGGTGAACCGGAGTGGATGGTGTTCATGATCTCGCTGGTGTCCTCGTCGTTGATGTTGGTCCAGGAGAGTAGGCGGTTGGTGGTTGTGGGGGCAGTGGTCTCGGTGGTTGCCGGGGCGGTCGTGGTGTTGAAGCTGTCGTGGATGTCGGCGATTTTGCGGTGGAAGAAGGTGGCCAGTGAGTCGCACAGGTCTCGCGATGGCTGGATGTCGTTGGTGTTGGAGCTGGGGTTGGAGAGTTCCTTCACGATGTTGAAGAGCTCTTTGCTGTTGTGTGCGTTGTTGTCTAGGCGGTCTTTGAGTGAGGCCCTTTTGGCGGATCTGATGAGGTGATGGTGACTGCGGGTGGCGCTCTTGTGGGCGGCATAGCTGTCCGCTGTCCGTTCGTGGAGCCAGATCTTCTCCAGTTTTCGGCATGTTCGTTTGGAGGCCTGGAGGTCTTCGGTGAACCAGGTGGCTTTCTTGCTGGTGTGGCTGTTGGGCGGATTCTTGAGCGGGGCGAGGGTGTTGGCGCAGTCGTCGATCCACTGTCTGAGGTTGCGGGCGGCGGTGTCGGGGTCGGAGGGTTCGGCGGGTGGGCTCAGGGCGAGGTTGTGGTTAGCTGGTCTTCCGTGACTCTGCTCCAGCAGCGGCGAGGCATTTGTTCGGTGCGGTGGTGCATGGTGGGCTTCCTGTAGGTGAAGTGGATGCAGTGGTGGTCAGTCCAGTGGGGTTCGGAGGTGTGGTTGAAGGAGACGTGTGGGCTTGCGGAAAAGATGGAGTCTAGCGTGTGGCCGGCGGCGTGGGTGGGTGTAGTCACGAGCTGTCTGAGTCCGAGGGTGGCGAGGTTGTCGATCAGGGTGGTGGAGTTGGTGTCCTTGTTGTTCTCGAGGTGGAAGTTCAGGTCCCCGAGGAGGATGTAGTCCGTGGAGGCGATGGCGTGTGTGCTGACGAAGTCAGCGATGGAATCGCTGAACTGTGGTCGGGATCCGGGGGTCTGTAGATGAGGGTTCCTCTGAGGGTGGTGTTGGGATCGGTGTGGATCTGGAAGTGCATGTGTTCGGCGGTGCTGAGGGTGTCGTCGTGTTGGTTGAGACTCTGAGGGTGTTCCTGTGGACGATGGCGATGCCTCCTCCGACTCCGTTGGTGCGGTCCCTGCGGGTGATCTTGTATCCGTCCGGGATGGCAATGGCGATGTCGGGGGCTGAAGCGGGATTCAGCCAGGTCTCCGTCAGGAATGCGACGTCTGGGGAGGTTGAGTCGAGAAGGTCCCAGAGTTCGATGGCGTGTTTGCGGGAGGAGCGGGTGTTGAGGAGGATGCATCTGAGGTAGTTGGGTTCTTTCCTGGGCGGTGGTTTGGCGGGGCGGGTGCTGGCGAAGCTGCAGTTCCGGCAGGTGAAGGGCCCTTGGGTGCGCTTCGGGGTGGCCTGGTAGCAGGCGTGATCTTTTCCGGGGTTGAGTGCGTGGAGGGTGCTGGCGTCGTATCGGCGTCTGTTGATGTGGCGGGCGCGGGGGATGCCCGGACCAGGGGTCTGGCGCTGGGCGCGGTCACGGCGTGGACGGGCGCAGACGGGCTTGCCTTAGGCGCGCCTTTGGCGCGCCAGCGGCGCGGCCGCGCAGCGGCCGCCATAAATGGGGAGGTGGGAGGGAGGAGCAGGGAATGGGGCAGCGAATGGGCAGTGAGGGGGCGGGGCCGCAGGGGCGCAGCGGCGGGAAACAGGCACAGAAGGGAAAACGAGCACAATCAGGGCATCAAGGGGGCACAGAAAGGAAAAAAAATGAGCACAAACAGGGGCAGCAAGGGGGCACAGAAAGGAAAAAACGAGCACAATCAGGGGCAGCAAGGGGGCACAGAAAGGAAAAAAAACGAGCACAATCAGGGGCAGTAAGGGGGCACAGAAAGGAAAAACGAGCAAAATCAGGGGCAGCAAGGGGGCACAGAAAGGAAAAAGCGAGCACAATCAGGGGCAGCAAGGGGGCACAGAAAGGAAAAACGAGCACAATCAGGGGCAGCAGGGGGCACAGAAAGGAAAAACGAGCACAATCAGGGGCAGCAAGGGGGCACAGAAAGGAAAAACGAGCACAATCAGGGGCAGCAAGGGGGCACAGAAAGGAAAAAAACGAGCACAATCAGGGGCAGCAAGGGGGCACAGAAAGGAAAAAACGAGCACAATCAGGGGCAGCAAGGGGGCACAGAAAGGAAAAAAAACGAGCACAATCAGGGGCAGCAGCAGGGCACACAGACGGAGCTGTGTGGTGGGGGAGCGACCTACCAGTCAAGGTCAGGGGTCAACAACAATAATAACATTTGCACAGGGAACGTTATCCCTTGTATTGAATGTTCAAGGTGTCATGATAGTATGCCTATGAAGTAGAAATGCAAGCAATGCCATTTTGGAAAAGGTTAGCCTGCATGGTCACACACACAATTATATGTCAAAAGTCATTGTGTGTAAAGAGAAGGCAACTTAAGAAACATGAGTATATAAATGGTGGTGTTCCTTAATGGGCCTATCCTGATCACGTGACAACATGAGCAGTTTTCTATATGTCCTCCACATGCTATGCACCTTTCTAAAGCTGCCTGTGTCAGCAGCGCTGTCGGCAAGGGACAGGCAGCAAGATAGCAGGCAGTTGGGGAGCCCTGTAGCTGCACACGGCCATAAAGGTATTCCATAATGTTTTACAGTCCTCTCATGGAGGGGTAGCAGACAGCAGTGTTGGATCAGCCTTCCTCTTCTGCTCTTCACTCTGTCCAGGATTTAGGCTTAGCAGTGTGTTTTCTCAAGCCTTGATCTATTGAACATGCTTAACTGAGTTGTACATGAGTCTCCTGAGGAGGGACATCAGGTCCCACTGATTTCGAACTTTGGGTTTTCTGTCTTACCATGCTGTGTTAATGGATTCCTGTTACTCCTCCTGTGCGTTGATCTAGAATTCTTCAATAAGATAAAACCTGGAAGGAAACTTGAAAGAGCTTTTAATACTATGAGCATGAGACATTACTACTTCCAACGAAGCCATATGCAACAGATTGGGAAAAGCCTTGGAGCAGCACTAGCATCTGCCATATAATCTGGATAGTCAAATCTCCAGATTTCATCTTCAAATATGAGTATCAGATATCCAGTAGCCACTTCCTCATAGTAGCTCTAGCCTAGATATTAGTTTTCAATACACTCTTAAACTTTGTAAGTTGTATTTTCTTCAACTGTTACATTGTTCTGGACCAAGTGCATCACCCATGCCTCACTGAATCTGTTCATATTCTTTAATTGTCTGTGTTTCTTCGCTCCTTTCTCTGGATAATTTGTTCTTCTACCTTCACCCAGAAAGACCTTTATAAGAGTCTTCTGACTTAATTGTTTTCACTGCTGTGCGAACCTGTGTGTTGCCTGCCAAACACGAGCCAAAGAACATTTGTCCTACTGCCTAACCCTAACCTGGATTGCCCCCGGTCCAACCAAAAGGTTAATGAGCAACTCTCCATCTGAGCCTGTGTGTTAGGTGCCCACGCCTAAGCATGTGTGTTTCCTGGCCCCTCCAGATCATGAGTAGTCCCTGTCCACAGCAGAGCTTGTGCACTGTGTTCGCCACCATGAGCATGCATGCTCCCTGCCAATCCTAGACCTGTGTGCTACCCATTTAACCCCAATATTGTGAGTCACCTTAACCTTTACAAATGTCCATTTTTAATGTGGGTGCTGGGTTTATGTATGCATCATCTACCTTTGACACCCCAGCCTGTTTCCAAATTCCCCTCTTCTTTTGTAAATATGTTTGCAATGTAGTTTAAAACATGGGATTGCTGAGTTTGCCACGGAAGACTATGGGGTGGCAGAAGGCCAATAATAGCTGTTATAGACTTTCGGCTCAGTCATTTTATTGTATGCATTATTTTTTCTTACTGTTTCCTGGTTTCTACCCTCAGTGGGTGGAATGTTCTAATAGCTTTATATATCTTCTGCCTTGGGGCTAGATAAGTCGTTAAAGCCCCTATCCCTCATCATAGGACCAATCCCGTAACTCAGGTCCATAATTCAGATAGCGGACATTTAACAATATGTATAGTACTCTGCAGCGGGCTGTGAGGCTATATTTCAATTGCTCTTTCAGTATTGTTTGGGAAAGGCTTGAAAGCCAAGGGCAATACAATACGTAATCTTGATTTGACTACAAAATGTTTATTGAACTTATTAATGTATGCGATATTTAAAAAAGGTGGTTAATCTCACTGTAATATAACTGAGCCCTTTTACCTTTCATCCTAAGAAAACAAACATGCAAACCTCTATTTGAAATGTGCACTTAAATCCCTAAACCGCATGCTGTGGATAATCATTTTCATACAGTGTCTAATAATATTAAAAATGCTCACTTTACGACCTCCGGGGTCACTACAAGGTAATAATGCATTTCAAAGTTATACGTCCTCCCTAGACAATAGGCTCTGGCTTCAGCATCTAATATTTTCTGCAAAGGAGCAGCAAAGCAGAAACCCTTTTGAACTCAAGGGACTGAAATGTAATTATAATTTTACAGACAAAACAATCAGTCCAGATGTATTAAAAAGAAAACAAAACATAATTTTGCCAGAGCGATGCTGCTAACGAGCATATAAACATGGCCGCATTGTTTATGATGAATTAAATGCATGTGTAATTTATGTGAAAAAATGGATAGCCAGGACACCCTTAAAATGCGCAAAACATAACATTTGGCAGGTCTCATTGGCTCGATATGGGCATTGGAGAGATGCCAAAAAATGGAGCATTTAACTATAAGACTATGTGCAACCATTCAATGCAAGAAATGTCACTTTTTACAGGCCGTTTTTCATTAGATGTTCTGTGCTTTTAACCAATAGAGCCACATATTATGGCAAACCAATGCCCAACTACACACCAACTGGCATGCTAGCTTGAACTGGACATCAATATCTTTTATCCAAAAGAACAAAGCATAGTAGGAAATGGGAAGCTCCTTCTATTCAGGTGAAAGTCACTGAGGATATAAAAAATACAACAAACATTCACAGCCACTTACCTTAGCATAGGAGATAAAGAGCCTGTAAATCAACAACTGTATCTTTAATTTAGAAGCATGCTGCAAGGGAGAGTCTGCCCATCATCACAGATTAAGCCCGAGGAAAGGAAAGAACAATAAACAAGTATTGTTTTTGTGAAGAGTATCACAGAGAAGCAATGGCAACTATCCAGTGTTTGCTAGAAAACAAAAAATAGAACAGTAGTGTTTAAACCAGAGGGGAGAAAGAACGTCTGACAATAAACAGAAGGTCTGAGTAATAGCCACCTGGATTGTAGTTGCATTTATGAAACTGGTCTTACACGTATAGACCCAAAACACCACTTCTAGGGACAAGTCACAAAGCATTTTAAAGAAAAATAGAAATGTTAAACTGCTGGATTTACTCTTTTGATGTGAACAGATTTTGAGGGACAGAGGAATTACCAGGAGGGTTGCCTGTCACAATACCTCAGTCGAAATATTAACCTCATGGTGATCGTGACCAAAATATTGTCAAGGTAGTCGTACATTTACCCATATGTACTAATAATAACTCCAATATGATGATATGTTGGGAGTTAACATCATACTTACGATATTCCTATAAGTATATTATGGTTCAGTGGTTACGGAAATCTACGTAAACTGTACATTTACATGTGTAATCCACTTTCGCCATACTTAATTATGCAGTGTTTGGAACTAGCATGTAAAAACTCTCTCTTTTTTTCCTAAATAGTAAATAATCTCTTTTCTCGTATCCCTGTGTCCGTGCCACCACAAGAGTCGCGCAAGGACAATAACAGTCGCCCGGGTTTAGATAGATCAAAATAAACATTAATGCATACATCCAATTAAACAAAATGTGCTTAGTCGCTCCCTTGTATACGTCTTGAATTACTTGGTGTATTGTTCAGATTTACGCATCATCCAAACACAGAGGACCCAATTTGCAAAGATTTTGCTTTGAGTAGGTGCGATTTACTCTTCTAATACTCCTGGGTTTCAGGAGTAAGTAACTCATACTAACCGAGTAAATCACAGAATAATCTATGTGAATCGGGTCAACAGTATCTTTATCTAAACTCAACAAGACCAAAACGACAAAAATCCAACATACATGTAATAAGAATATGACATTAGAAAGGTTTCAAACAAATTGGTCCACAGAAAACTATGGGGCATATTCTCAAGGACTCATCGCTGAGTTAACAGCACTTAAGCTCAGCAAAAGTGGCGAAAGAATTAGCGTCCCATTCACAAGCTGGTACAAACTCCCCACATCGCCAGAATACCAGCGATAGCTGCCGCAAAAAATATCGCCACGGATGAGAGAGACAACTAAAGCTAATGATATGCAGAGTAGGCGTTCCCGTGCAAAAACACACGAAAACACCACTTCGCGATATTCTCAACGACCAGCCATATCTGCGATGCGACCCAAAACCAGGCGATAAGGCGCGTTAGCAGCAGGGATTTAACACCTGCCTTCTGCTGGTGCTAAGCAGGACGACTAACTGCAGTATGAAAGGGAACCCAGCCCAGAGCCACATCTGAAGACCCACAGATGCCATGGAGCCAATGAACATGCAGCCCGGAGACCCAAGAGGGCCACAACACCCACCGCCACCACCCCCAGGACCACCCCCCACCCCTCCTCCGGACCCTCCCCTCTGGACCACCACCGAGGCAGCATAGGACAAGACAGCGGACCTTCCGAAAATGGCATGGCCCCTCAGCCACACAAGTGCAGAATGTGGGGAGAGGTGGGAACCAAGTATGTGTGAAGGAGGCAACTCACCCATGAAGAAGAATGTACACAATGCCAAGTGTGGCGGTGATGTGCTGGACAGACCACAGAATGCAGAGCACAGACATGTCCATGTGGACATATACTGCTGGTGTGTGTAGTTTTGTGGACAGTGGACACAACCATGTCACCTCAGACAGTGGGGAAGACCTTGGACATGTAGCTGTGGTGTCCCCCCCTGTAAGCGTAAGCGCAGTGGGCTGGGCCGTCGTACGTCACTCCAGCGTAGTAGTGCTGATAAAAAGGAAGGGGCCCTGGGCGTGGTTCTCTTCCGTGATGGGCAACGCGTCTGCCAGGGCGGCACACCTCACCCTGCCACGAGTCCGCCGCCATGACCTCCAGACTCCGCGACACAGGCCCCCAGAGCATCCAGCGGCACAGCAACACGGAGTCATGTGTGTGCCGGATACTGCCTTAGTCCTACACTGCGGTCAGCAGGTCCCACAATTCAAATCATGCCACATTTCTGCTAATGGAGGAAACCACCAGTCAACAGACATTGCCCCCAGTGCGGCCCGCCCGGATGACGCATCATCGTTGGCTGCACACCCGCTAAGCACTACAGGTGCCACTAACTCAGTGCACCACAAGTCATCACCACGTGACTGTGGGCCCTCGCTGACCGCTGCCTCCGGCCTACACTGCGGTCAGCAGGTCCCCCAAGTCAAACGACGCATCATCGTTGGCTGTGCACCCGCTGAGCGCTCCAGGTGCCACTGACCCTGTGCAACACAAGCCGACGCCACATGGCTGTGTGCCCTTGCTGACCGCTGTCTCCGGCCTACACTGCGGTCAGCAGGGCTCGCAAATCAAATTGAGTCTTGATTCATTTATGGCAGAGTCCAGTAGGCAACAGACATTGCTTCCAGGGCGGCCCGCCTGGACGACGCATCAGCGCAGGCCGCACACCCGCCGAGCGCTCCAGGTGCCACTAACTCAGTGCACCACAAGCCATCACCACGTGGCTGTGGGCCCTCGCTGACCGCTGCCTCCGGACCACACTGTGGTCAGCAGGGCTCGCAAACCAGATCCAATCCTGACATGCAAGGACATGCCATCATCGCTGGCTGCACACCCACCACCACTGCCAGGACCACCTCCAACCAACAACTGCCAGAGTCGGAGGAGTCTCACAGCCAGCCTATCTAAGTTGCTCACACCTGTCTTGGATGCCATCATCAGCTTGATACCCTGCTCAGCTCTTCAGGTGTCACTAACTCAGTGCACCACAACACATGGACCCTTCATGATTGAGTTTTGTGCTGCGGACACAACAATGTCACCTCAGGCAGTGGGGAAGACCTGGGACGATGATGATGATGAAGATGAGGCAGGTGTACCACACCCCACTGCAGCTGCAGCAGGAATATCCCAAAGGGACCAAATCATTAACAATTCCTTCACATGAGCACGCTCAGCTCTGGTGCCCCTACCTCAGTGCACTGCAAGTCATGGACCCTTTATGATTGAATCTGTGTGTGTGATCTGATGGTCACTGTTCTAGTTGTTACCAGCACCAACCACTCCCTGAGGGCTGGCTTACACTCACCCCACACCCATCCAGCACAGGCGTCACTGGACATGTGACCCTGGTAATAAAAAGTGGCCGGGCGCACGTGCCCATAGCCAGTTCAACTATCTATCTAAGTGTGTCCGTGTGGTCATTATGTATGCATGATGGGCCAGGCCCCTACCACATTACATTGTGCTGTGGACAGCGGACGCAACCATGTCACCTCAGGCAGTGGGTACGACCTTGGACACGTAGCTTTGTCGTCCCCCTCTGTAAGCGTAAGTGGAGTGGGCTGGGCCGGCGTACCCCAAGCCAGGGTAGGGGTGTGAAGGATTTGCCCGGGGCTCTGGGCGTGGTTCAGTTCTGGCCTGGACAAGGAAGTAACTAATGCATGTGTCTCTGTTGTAGTGTCGGCGCCACCCAGTCCGCAATCGACAATGTTGCAATGTAGCATGCACCCGGAGGGCGGGCTCGCACGAACGGGGAAATGAAGGAGCGCAAGACCGCTGGGGGTCTTAGCTCATACATGCCAAGTGTTGTGTGTATCTGTATTGCCGCAGCATGAGCCAAATGCCTAGCCTTAATCGCAGCGCGAGTTCAGCCAGGCATGAACTCTACGTCTGTGTCCGCCCTATCCTTCCCACAGGCCTACACTCACGTGGCCGCCCACCTCCAATGGCCAACATCACAGTGTCGTTGTCAGGTTTGTGGACATGCGCAGACAGGCATGACAATGGTGTGCCGTAGGAGTGCCAGTGATGCAACCGCGCAGCGCACACAAGTAAATAGGCTCGGGGGGAGGGAGGAGCAGCTGTGAGGCAACGTTACACACAGTGATGCCGCTCATTTGCCACATGCAAGACATGTCGAACATGAATCCCAAAGTCGCACACATCCCACCCCACCCCCAACAAGCCACTTCACAGTACCTGAATGCAAGCAGATGAGAAACTAACATTATGGATGAATGCTCCTTTGTCTGAGCTATCAGGCGGAAGCACATCTGCACCTCTGACCTCGGAATTGCATGTGCCCGGCACCCCCTGACAGATACTATAGCAGCTGATGACGACTCCCACACTACGCACAGCCTGACGAGAGACCAACGTATACACACCCCACACACAGAAGTCCTTGCTCGAAGTTATCTTGCATGGAATGGCCTTCACACTTACTCCCACATTAACCCAGGCGTACAACCGTTGCACACTAAAACAACTCATTGCTCCGAGCTGTGGCATTTCCTCCACAGAACTGGCGCAGGTCAGAACAGTGTGCATCAACCAGAGCCACTAACGCAATGGCAGACCACCACGGACACTTGCACAACCCCTGTCACGTGGAACTCTACCATGCACGTATGCTGCATTTACTGGGGGCACTGCCATTGGTAGTGCTGTGACCGGCTGAGCTTCCAACTTGCCAAAGTCACCTGCGTGCAGCCTGTGTTGCATTGTCGCTCGTGCATATTCGAGTGGTCCATGGATGTCTGCCTATCCAACAGGACAGTAGCCGAACTGGATTTCGACATGTGTGTGCACCCCCTGTTGGCCCAAGACCATGAGTGTCACTGTGACACCCGTCTATGGGATGCCTGGATACTTGGCATACATGCTGGCAGCTGGACCTGGGAGATTGCAGAACTCCTCGTGTGCAGTGAGCAAATTGAGCCACTCCCCTATTGGGCTGTGGTGCTAATTGGTAAAGGGGGTGGACGCAGCACATCTGTCCGGACCTGCTAATGGTTAGCCTCGCCGTCCTGTTCGATGAAGTCGATGACGACCTCATGTTGGAAATTATTGCCTACAAAGCTGCACTAGCTTTCATGGACGTGTAACTGCGTACCTGCAGACACAACAGTTCGGAACACATTGCACATGTCCCGACACCTTGTTGGAACTTGGGGTTCTGGTCACATCTCCCACGACGACAGTGGACATGGCTGCATTCGCCTAGACTCCGAATACATGAGCGGACAACAACGCGGGTAAACACACACCTGTGAATGGTACGGCACTCCCCCGGAGTGGACAGCGGCGCTTGGCGACGGTCCACGTTCTGACATACTGCTGCATTGCTCTGCATGTTGTGGCATTTATCTTGGCCGTACTGACACGCATATGCTAATAATGTCTATGCACCTTCACTTGTATGCAACTGTGATGAGTGTTGATTTGTATGACAATGTGTGTCTCACTGCCTATCTGGGTCACAGCCATGCGTGCATTACTACACCATCAGGGATGTGGGGTTGTACTAGTACATTATCATCTCACAGTTTCCTGCTATGCCACATGTGAATGGCCATTTTCCACACGCAAGCGGCAGCAGTTGTGTCCTCTGTTCTGTTGTGCTGGTGTTGCTGTTTGTTCAACATTGTTGTAAATGTTGCGGTGCTCTGGATCTTATGTGTGTGTGCTGCATTGTAGGTGAGTTGCCCCTTCAGCTCTGATTTGGCTGGCCCTTCTCCCTTTCAGGTGGTGTGGCTTTCACTTCTGTGCTTATGCAGTGCTGTGATGTTGCAGACTTGGGTAAATTGGGCTCTTGATTGGTGTTGTGACTCTTGGCCATGGTTTGTCCGCAGATGTGCTCTACTTAATTGTGCATGTGTGCCATTGTGCCCATCTCCCTCCGTACCCCCAGTCCCTGGTGGTTACTCACCCTGTTGCTGTTGTGTCGGGTCATGTTGAGCAGTGTCCGGTCCCCCAACTCCTGCCACCGTCTCCACACTGATGACTGTGGTCACCATTTCCTCCATCTCATCCAGCTCCTCCTGTGGCGCTGGTATCCCACCTCCAGTATGCATTGCTGCCTTCTGGTTGTCTGCGAGTTTCTGCTTGGTCTTGCGCTTCACATCATTCCAGCGCCTCTTGTCCTCGTCCATTGTCCTCCTTAGCACTCCGACTGCATTCGCCTTGTCCAGGATGGACTGCCATATTGTATTTTTTGTTGCCAATGACACAGTGGAGGTGACGTACAGTTGTTGATGGTGTTCTATCACCTCCGTGATCAGGATCCTGTTTTCCTGCGGACTGAACCGCGTCTTCCTCTTCTTCTTCACCTTGCCCTTCACTGACCTCGAGGTCCCAGGCTGGTCCTCCATGGGGCTTGTGGGGTTCTGGTTGTCCTCTGTGCTTGCTCCGGCTACCTCCATGGTGCTTCGCAGTTGTTTGTGTTTTGTTTGTGTTTTGTGTTGCCGCTTTTATTGTGCTTTTGCAGCCTGATTTGTGGGACTTGCAGGCCTGGCGCTGCTTATCGCTGGATTTTTTATCGCGGTTGGGCACATCGCAACTTTTTTCACATTAGGGTTGAGATTTTTATCGCCGTCCTGGTAGTGTTATCGTGGACATTTGCAGCGTTATCGGAGTACTATCGCATGTTACTGCCGTGTTGTGAATGCCACGTTAACACGGGGTTATTTTCCCGCGATAGACGTCGATATGAAAACTTGCGTTAACCTATTTTGGCGATGATTAACGCACGTTCTTGAGAATATCCCCCTATGGAAGCGTGATTTCTCACAATGTACCTGTAGATGCGTCAAAATTCACAAGGCCAAACAGCCACAGAGATGGGAAGCGTCGAGAAACAAAGAGATGCTTCAGTTCCTGAGACCTTGGGGAGGCAATGCAACAGTTCCGCTGCATGCAGGAGAAGTGATGCATTGTGTCCTGTCTGTAGGGGGAAGTGATGCATCGACTCCAAGACGATTCTGGTCCGCGGGTGATACGTCGGGAAAACTTGCCGCACAGGTGCGATGCATGGAAATCTGGGATGATTCGGCGATTGATGCGGCGGCATCAAGCGGCACTGCGTCAGTTTCTTCAACCGCAATACCTCAATGCGTTGGTTCTTGCAGTGGCAACAGGCGCTGCGTCCGTTTTGGCAGCAGCACAACGATGCTTGGAGAATCTTCTCGCACAGCAGTGCTGCATCGGAAAAACAGCCACAAGAAGAGCGATGCGTCGATTTTCTTAGTTCTTCAGGTTTTTTCCAGCTCCCAGCAGCAGGCACAACACCCAGAGGCCCAGAACTGGAACAGGCACCTCCTGGCAGGTCACAACTCAGCAGCACAGTTCAGGGGAGCTGGGGGTGAAGTCTTTGTATCCCTGAGACTCCAGAACAAGAGGCCAGCACACAGAGGCCCTTGGAGATCTTCTTCAAGCAGGTTCAATGCAAAGTTCCAGTCTTTGTCCTTTCCTTGGCACAAACAGCAACTGCAGGCCAACCCCACACAGCACACAACAAAGGGGCAGTACTCCTCCTCACAGCTCTTCAGCTCTTCTCCTTGGCAAAGGTTCCTCTTGAGTTCATAAGTAACCTAAAGTTCTGGGGTTTCAGGTGTGATAATTATAACCAAAATGTCTCTTTATGAAAGGGTCTATGAGCCCAGTCCAAAACAGTTCTGTCCTCACTGGTGCAGTATGATCACAGGGGGTGGAGACAGCATTGTGCAAGGGAGACAGGTCCTAATCAGGTGCAAGTAAATCTCCTCCCACTACTCTAAATTCAGCCAGGGTCCATTCAGCCCAGCTCTGAGTCATCCAGGAAGAGCCAGGCACACCTCAACCCCCACAGTGGCTGTCTACAGTGAATGCACATCCTCAACCCCTGTCACTCACAAACCAGGCAGTCAATACACAAACAGGCAGAGGCACACAGAATGGTTAGACAAGAAAATGCCTACTTTCTAAAAGTGGCATTTTCAAACACACAATTTAAAACCCATCTTTACTAAAAGATGTGTTATTAAATTCTGAGTTCAGAGAGCCTAAACTTTATTCTTCTAGCTTATCCCAATGGGAAGTTACATTTGTAAGATGTTACAAATTAACTCCTATGTTATCCTATGGGACAGATAGCCTTTCAATAGTGAAAACGAAATTGGCAGTATTTCACTATCAGGACATGTCACACACACCAGTACATGTCCTACATTTCACATACACTGCACCCTGCCCATGGGGATACCTCATGCCTACCATAGGGGTGCCTTACATGTAAGAAAAGGGAAGGTTATGGCGTGTAAAGTGGGTGCACTTGCCAGGTCGACATGGCAGTTTAAAACTGGGCACAGACATTGCAGTGGCAGGTCTGCGATACCTTTTCAGGCCTACTCCAAATCCAAATCCAAAATAGCTTTATTCGACAAATATGTCATCAACGCATACTTACAAATATGATATGTAAAAGATTTTTAAAAATTATCATAAATACTATAAAACTGTGCGTATTTACAGAGTGGTCACAAATATTGGAACATCAGAACCTTGTTACCTTTGTTCATTTCATCATCATTTATATCACCAGCCACCTTTTGTATATTCAAAAACTACAATTCGTAAAATAAAAAAGATAAAAACACAATAAAAACAGCCCTTAGTCAGAAGAGAGGTCACGTGATCTGATTGCCCAGACCCAATTTAGATAATTGCCATGGCTACGGCAATAGTACTAGTTGTGTCAGTACGTAATAATCTTAGAGCAACTTCTGACCTTCTTGTGCCTAAAGATCTACAAATGGGCTTCAGCCATACTCGTCGGGGGTAGCATAAGCTGGACAAACAAATAATACATGGGCTATAGACTCCGGGTGGGTAGAGCAAGTGGGGCAGGTATTAGTTTCAGTATTTCCCCATCTTGCTGTAAAAGATCTTACCGGCAAAGTACCCACCCTAAATTGAAAGTAAAGCTTCCTTGCATGTGGCTTGGTGATAATATCCCAATACTGTTCAAGAGTCGGTACTGGTTTGGCAACAAGGAATGTCCTGTAAGTGAGGAGGAATCACTAGTCCTGTAGGTACCTTGGACCACCCATTCCCAATATTTTGCTTTTAATACTGCTTTCGTGGGGAATTGCGTACCTGCCGGGTTTTCCCATAAATGAGCCATCCCAAGATTGATCAAGGAAACTCTAATCCCCCGCAGCCATTTAATCTTATGAAAACAGTCAGCTTTAATTACATCCAAAAGGCCTGCAGCATAGTTAGTCAGCTCAGGGGTACACCAGATTCTCCGCCAATAGAGCAAGGGATGCAGTCTTGCTCTATCTACCATTGCCTTCTTGTCTAGATCGTATAGCAGTGGGCGTACCGGAGTACTTTGGGGTAGACCAGTGATCTTGCGGAGAAACCTGTTTTCTTCTGTTGTTAATTGTGAAAGGTTCTCAAAACCCCAGAGCTCGGCCCCATATAAAACAGAACTGACCACCTTCAAATCATATATTTGCAGTACTGGGCTTATTGGTTTTGTAAAGGAGGAGCTAAACTCAGATTGTAAAACACCGGCCTGCTGCCGGTGTTTTAGTGAAGCCAGGTTGAGTTGTCGCTTCCAGCTAAGGTCTCTCTGCAGGGTAACCCCCAAATAAACAAAGTCAGTGACTTTTTCCAAGGGCCCATTATTCAACACAATGCCACCCTTGAATGCTTTGTGTGGATTAAAAGTCATAAATTTTGTTTTCGACACGTTGATTTCAAGCCCCTTTATTGACAAAATTCTTCAAACCGATTGAGGGCTCGCTGCAAACCACTTGGCGTTTTTGATATAATCAACGTGTCGTCTGCAAACATTAAAATTGGTATTTTAACACCAGCCAATACAGGGGCATCAGACGAAATGGTGGCTAAAAAATCTGCAATCCCATTTATAAAAAGGGAAAATAATGTGGGAGCCATTACACACCCTTGTCGCACACCTCTCTCTATGGGAAATGGAGTAGTAACTTCGCCTGAACTCCCCAGCGAATCTGGGAGAAGTTATCCTCGTGAAGTCTTATTATAAGGGTTAATAGTTCCGGAGACATTCCCATTTCTTGTAAAAACAGACCAGAGTTTACTACGGGAGACGAGGTCAAAAGCCGATTTAAGATCCACAAAGGCAGCATAAAGGCTGCCCTTGTTCAGGACCACCGTCTTCCAGTAAAGCATAATAAAGCGAAATACCTGGTCAATGGTACTGGTACTTGCCCTAAAGCCTGCCTGTAAAGGGGACAAACTTTCTGTCTCTTCCACCCAGTCCTGTACTTTATTCAAAACTAGACGCCCAATTATTTTTTGGAGTGAGTCTATCAGACTAATAGGTCTGTAATTACCTGGTTGGGATTTGTCCCCCTTTTTAAACACGGGAATAATCTCCGCCCCTTTCCACGAAACAGGGACTGGGGCACCCTGAGCAATTGCGTTCGCCACTATCGCAATATAATGGCACCATTTGACTTTTTCATGCAAATATATGTCCGGCGGGATGCCGTCTGGGCCCGGTGCTTTTCCTCCCGTGACTGTCCCCAGAGCCAAGCTAACATCAGCATCTTCAAAAACTATGCCTGTATAGTACCGGGCGGGGGCTTCTCTTCCATTCCCTCCCCTGGACTGCGTGCATATTGGGGCTTGAAGTGAGTAACCCATTGCTCCTGTGAGACGTGGTTTTGTGGCTGGGTTGGCAAACCACCCCTATCCCACTTAGCTATGTTCCAAAACTGTTTGGATTTTTTATTTGCACATGCTAATTTAAGTTCCTGCCATCTAGCCTCATCCCAGGATTTTTTTGCCTTCACTTGTGCTCTTCGGTAACTATACCATAGTTGCCGTACTGCACAAGGATTTCCCTCCTTGATCGCAACTCCTAGTTTTCTATGCACCTCTTTACATTCAATGTTAAACCACTGTGGGCCTTTCCTGGGATATACTCTCTTGGTCTTATGGTATCTAATGAAATAAGAGCGTAATTTGGCGAAAAACCTGACATGAGTGCCAATCACTGGGTCAGGAACAGATGAATTTACCATACAAAGTTCCAGCTCTGAGATCGCCCCTTCAACGTCTATAGATATAGAGGCTAAAGCTTCAGGGTGCTCAAGTATATTGGCCCATTTTAGGCGTCTCATATCATTTGATGGAACCACATCCCTCGTGAGCAAATTGTTCTCTAAACGCGTGTTTTCCTGTTGCGGTAAGAGGTCAAGGGTTGCACACAGGGGGTTGTGGTCACTCTCCGGCCGGTCTCTTACAGCCTTATCCCTTACAGCATGCCACAGTCACAAGTTGATTAACAAGTAATCTATGCGACTAGCAAAACGACCATTATTAAAAGTATTTGCTCCATGCCTATCGGACATGGATCTACCATTCGCCGCCCGTAGCCCCTTCTCAAGACAAGTCGCATTAATTTGAATTGCCACATCAGACCATTTCTTTACCGATGGCAGTTCTAATTTTGGAATCCCCCATTGCTCATCAACCTCTGCAATAGAATCACAGTATTCAAGGGTAAGGGGCTCAAAAGTCACATTAAAGTCCCCGCAATCAGAATGTTTGAGTCAAAGGAGTGTAGGTCTATTAGGTCGTCTAAAGCCGCTATAACTTCAGACTTTTTCCCCTTTGAACTCCTAGCGTAAATATTATAAACATCCACGACCCCTGAATGACCCCATTTCAACCTGATCGCAATGATGTCATTACTTTGTGTTTCAAGAATCTCGATCTTAAAGCCAGCGGCTTGGCGGACCCAGATTACCAATCCCCCTGATGGTCGACCCTTACCCCCACATATTGCAGGGATATAGTAATTTAGATAGCCTAAACAATATAGTGGCTCTGTTGACCAAGTCTCTTGAAAACAACAGACATCAAACTGGTCAATAAAAACGAGCCAGTCAGGAGAGACAATCTTTGTCTTCAATCCTGCTACATTCCAGGATAGCATAGATGTCCCATGGGAAATGGGTGAACTTAGCCTATGTCCATTTAGAACATCAATCGATGCATCATTTGGCCCCAATGCTCCTACCGATGGAGAAGACATCATCCGAGGGGTGGTAACCTCCGGTCCTAAATGAAGGCCGGGGGGTTGTATACCCACTAAGGGTAGAAAAGGGGTTTCCTTACTCATTTGCAAAGCAAATGCACCATCTGATTTATTTTGGGCGTTACAAAACAGTCAATCATTGGCCTCCAGGTTGGAACTACCTCTTAACCTGGGCAGTGTATTTATTAATGTTTTATGGCACATGCTGCTAGGTAAGAATCGTCTAAATTGGATCGAGGAACCTTCCGGAGGGCACATACGATATTCCAGAGAGAGAAGGTTTTCCGCAACTTCACTCTCATTCAATGTTAGCTCGATACAATCTGATACTTGGGTTCGGGAGGTCAGCCTAGAAACCCTCAAAATGTCTTCACGAATTACAGAACGACAGCCTCTAACATGGCGTATCCAGTGTATGACCTTATTAGTCAGGGAGTCGTTATTTTCATAGCCCTTGCTTGGGTCAACCTTGGGTACGTTAACCATGTAAATTTTAGGAGAGATGGTGTTGGGCTGCACAGGCAGCTGAGTAATATGATTTTGCGTAGGGTGCTGCAATGGGGATGATTCGATAGATCTATTAGCCAGTGATTGTGTCGGCTTTAGGAATGCACTGCTACTGTGTGCCCTATATTGGGCATGGCCAGGGGCTATTAAACGCTCAGTCCTAGAGGAAGCTAAAATCGCTATTCGCGGCATAGCTACAGGGGATGATTTACTAGAGGGTGCCTTCTTGGGAGCCTTATCTACAGTAGATATTTCACGCACAGGATAAGTCACCTGTCGGGCTGTAGGGTCAGTGGGTACAGAGCAAAAGGGACAGAAAAGATCCTTAGTCAGTAGCTGATTTACCAGGGAAGTAAGGCCCTCAATCATGGTTCTCACTTCCTTAACCTCTAGTCTAAGAGTGTTAACAAGGCTATGTGTTTCTTGGGGAGCCTTATTGGAACTACTATCTAACTCTAGGATGCATGTCTCAAGATGCTGTGTTTGATGGGACAAATCACACCCAAACCCCATTTCGGTATCCTCCTCCCGCAACTCCACCAGCGGTAGAAACCTATTAGTGCACAGGATTTCCGGGCCTATCTTCTGTGTTTCACATCCAGATGATTTATTTAAAAATAGGCTATCACTTGCAACGTCTGGGCTTCCCTTACTACCTGTAGCTAGCTCCCCTTTTTTTAATGTATTGCGGAACATAGCTGGAATAGCTAATTGATGAGCCGTAGTAGGGTTGTTTGAACTCACTAGGTGGGTTGAGCGTGGCGGGGATTTAGTATTTGCTACATGGGTAGGTGCATCTGTCACTAATATATCCTCACACTCACTGATAAGGCTGTCTATCCTGTCCAATACACAATTGCTCCCTGTATGTTTCTGTATCTTCCTGACCTTTTTCCCTTTGTTACCTCTCCCCACCCTCCCCCTCCCCCTCCCCCATTACCCTCCATACTTTTCCTTTTCCCCATGCTACCTCAATAATAGAAGTTAAAACTAAACAACCAGTCTTCGCAATCAGTAGTCAACAGTAAGAAAGGCCTCTAGGCCCCTTAATACTATATGGTGTCCATGTTGGCAATACCTTAGCTAGTCCACAACAGTTCTTAATGTCCAGTAAGTCTGAACAGGCATGAAGTTCAGACCAGATGAAAGGGAGGTGGCCCTGCCCTGCCTCTTCCTGGCATTGCGCGATGTCGGCCCGCCCACACAGGTGTTCAGAGGGAAGAGCAGTGTTGCACTCTGGGATTTGGAGTCCCACCAGTGTGTTGGCGCACCACGGTGCGTGCAGCGCGATTCCGGGCAGAGGTTCCCCCGACGAAGACAACGATGACAGGAGCAGGGACAGAGGCCCTTCCAGTGCCCAATGAGCCGGTGCAGTGCGAGCGTCCCGCGCCGCGGGTGTTACTGCGCGCTTTTGAGAGTGATGTCGGCCCCGCCCACACAGATGTTCAGAGGGAAGAGCAGTGTTGCACTCTGGGATTTGGAGTCCCACCAGAGTGTGTTGGCGCACCACGGTGCGTGCAGCGCGATTCCGGGCAGAGGTTCCCCCGACGAAGACAACGATGACAGGAGCAGGGACAGAGGCCCTTCCAGTGCCCAATGAGCCGGTGCAGTGCGAGCATCCCGCGCCTCGGGTGTTACTGCGCGCTTTTGAGCTCGATGTCGGCCCCGCCCACACAGGTGTTCAGAGGGAAGAGCAGTGTTGCACTCGGGGATTTGGAGTCCCACCAGAGTGTGTTGGCGCACCACGGTGCGTGCAGCGCGATTCCGGGCAGAGGTTCCCCCGACGAAGACAACGATGACAGGAGCAGGGACAGAGGCCCTTCCAGTGCCCAATGAGCCGGTGCAGTGCGAGCGTCCCGCGCCGCGGGTGTTACTGCGCGCTTTTGAGCGCGATGTCGGCCCCGCCCACACAGGTGTTCAGAGGGAAGAGCAGTGTTGCACTCTGGGATTTGGAGTCCCACCAGAGTGTGTTGGCGCACCACGGTGTGTGCAGCGCGATTCTGGGCAGAGGTTCCCCCGACAAAGACAACGATGACAGGAGCAGGGACAGAGGCCCTTCCAGTGCCCAATGAGCCGGTGCAGTGCGATCACCAGAAGTGTGTACAGTTCCAGGATCAAAGATAATTGCTTGAATTAATCAGCTCACAACTATGTGCAGAGGGGGGCTCCACATAATGATAAACAGTAGTGTTGAGTTGTGATGCACAATAGAGCGTGCACATTTATGTTTAATATTTGAGACATGGTAATGTCAAAAAGGTCTTATTTTATCCTATATCAGGCCTACTCATGTGGGTGGCACAACCAGGGCTACAGGCCCACTAGTAGCATTTGATTTACAGGCCCTGGCACACTCAGTGCACCTTACTAGGGGCTTACCAGTAAATAAAATATGCCAATCATGGATAACCAATCATGTTCACAATGTACACAGAGAGCATATGCACTTTAGCACTGATTAGCAGTGGTAAAGTGCCCAGAGTTTTAAAGCCAACAACAACAGGTCAGGAAAAAATAGGAGGAAGAAGCAAAAAGTTTAAGGATAACCCTGCAAAGAGGGCCAAGTCCAACAGGCAATGTCAGTCGCCCGGGTTTAGATAGATCAAAATAAACATTAATGCATACATCCAATTAAACAAGTGTGCTTAGTCGCACCCTTGTATCAGTCTTGAAGTACTTGGTGTATTGTTCAGATTTGCGCAGCATTCAAACACAGAGGACCCAATTTGCAAAGATTTTGCTTTGAGTAGGTGCAACTTACTCTTCTAATACTCCTGGCTTACTCCTGGGTTTCAGGAGTAAGTAACTCATACTAACCGAGTAAATCACAGAATAATGTATGTGACTCGGCCAACAGAATCAGAGGTTGTGAGACCAACAAACACTGGCTCCAACACACACAGACAAACAATCATAAATAATTACTTTGGTTGCTGAGTTCTGGAAGATTCAAACTGATTAACTTTTATGTTCTTCACCGGACCTACCTAACCCCGGAACGCATTAACTGATACTTCCACAGGGAGGACGGGGGATGTCCATGATGTGGGGAAATCGGGGCAGATATGCTGCACATGTTCTGGAGCTTCCCAACCCTATACCCATACTGGCTGGAGGTCATTGCTGAGGTGGCGAAAATAACTGAGCGAGTGGTTC
Source organism: Calotriton arnoldi (assembly GCA_963921515.1). Classification (NCBI taxonomy): domain Eukaryota; kingdom Metazoa; phylum Chordata; class Amphibia; order Caudata; family Salamandridae; genus Calotriton; species Calotriton arnoldi. The sequence goes on from CAWUFW010018059.1 coordinate 119,079, forward strand.
CTTAGCCTATTCCCTCACACATCTAAATCAAGGCTCACCAATAGATTCCAGGACCTCGCTGTCATACTGGCCAAGCCAGAAATCAGGAGACGCTGCAAGGCACCCGGGGGACCCCGAATAGCTGGGTGGAAGAGGGAACTGGAAACCTGGGCGGGCTGCAAGAGCAGGGTATTACTCAGGAATCCACGTTGGGGGATAGGCAAACTTGAGCGAGCTAGAGCATGGGAGGTACTGGTGTAGGGCATGAGACACCAGGAGCCAGAATCGGGCAAATCCTCGCCCTCGACACGATCCTGGCAGGGGAGCCCGTTACGGCAAGAGCCTGAAGGGGATCCAGAGTGGGCACACCTCACTGAGTAAAATTAAACATGATGTGTAGACTGATGTAGAAATACCAGGGACCGGGCACGTCAAGGGGTACAGGGACTATGGCTCAAGCAGAATGGTGTCACAGAAAGCTGAATACTAAATGAGACCTGCAATAGGGGAATGGGTGGGGGGAGTTCACAGGCTGTTTGTTCATGAGAGAGATGGACAGAATACTGATGGCTTAAACACTAATGTATGTAAAGAAATGATCACAACAATTAACAAGACGGATGTAAAAATGCCAATGACGATGTAAGAGCACAATGAAATGGAAATAAAATCTTTTTAAAAACAATTGTGTTTGATGTTCCTAGGCGTAAGGACTTTCCATATTAAAGTTAAGTGCCTCTTGTTATAATGACAGAATATTCAATAAGGATTGCAATCCCCTAATACGTTTCAGGAGATAATAGGTTGAAGCAATTAGAGAATCTACTTTTCTATCCATGGCCATTTCTCCTTCAAAACATTACTCCCAGCATATTTACATTTTTTATGGTTATAATTTGGTGCATCCATTTGTGAAGTCTGGAAAGCTTGCATTGAGCCAATCACAAGGACGTCTGTTGTTGCTTCATTTACACGTAAATAGTTTTAATCCATCAACTGCTGGATCAAGTTAAATGTCTCATGTACCTTTTTATATCAAGTTCAGGGTAATTTCAAAGTTTAAACACTTGGGAGTCTACTGCATAGGTATAGAAGTCTACTTGCAATCTACTAGCAAGGTAAGTAAAAGGCCACAAGTGGATTCACATACATGGTAAATAGCTCTAGTGAAAGCAAGAATCCTGCAGTACTCCACATTTTACCAATGTTCAAGAGGATGTCCATCAGCGGAGCACTGGATGATGTGAGGCAGGGACAGAAGGCTAATGTACGTAAGGGCTCCCAAAGTGATGTACAACAATGTAGCACATGGTAGTGTGTAGCATTGTAGCACCAAGGCTCAGTCTCAGGGGAGAACAGAGATATACCTCAGAGGAGCCCCCATGGTGCACAGGATGACACACCTCAGCGATGTACTGGCTGATGAGCCTCAGTGCAGAAGCACTGGATGATGCACCACTGAGGAGGTCTGGGTGATGTGTTTCATGGCAGCACTGCGTGTTCACCCTCTTTAAAGCCCTGGTTTCTGTGCATGGGATCACCAGAAGTGTGTACAGTTCCAGGATCAAAGATAATTGCTTGAATTAATCAGCTCACAACTATGTGCAGAGGGGGGCTCCACATAAAGATAAACAGTAGTGTTGAGTTGTGATGCACAATAGAGCGTGCACATTTATGTTTAATATTTGAGGCATGGTAATGTCAAAAAGGTCTCATTTTATCCTATATCAGGCAAGAAGAGCACACTCAGTCTTGTTTTCTTTTGCTTTCTTTTTGAGACTTCTAGTGTTCCCCATTTTAAAATTAGGGCCGAACATAGCAGAAATGTAAGACATTTTTTAAGACTGAATATTCCTGGTATCTTGAAAAAAAGAAGGGCATTACCACTCTTTCGATTTAATGCCTTTCAGTGATTTGTTTAGAGGGGATGTGAACTAACATGCAGCCCTATGCATACGAATATCCATCTTGCAAACAGGCACACATATACTCCTGCCTTGCTCAAAGATGCCTCATTTTATGTGTTACACCCGCCACCTGTCCTGGGCCTTTGGTCAGCAGCATTTGAAATGCAAACCACCTTAAAAATAAACTTTGAAAAGTAAAAGCGAACTGCAGTGCTCCGAGAACACCGTTTGTGGCTGAAAGGCCAGAAATGGCTGACAGTGTCACACATGACAAGTTTCAGCTTGGAAGCTGACAAAATTGATGGATGGATGGAAAATAAAATCCTTTTAATCTTATTATTTTGATGACACCTTGATGAGATGTATAGATTACTCAGGCTAGCACCTCGGTTTCTAATCCCATGGTAGAACTGCGTGGGAAATAGGAACGCAAAACAAATTAGTGTACTGAAGCACAACCCCATTCAGGGTACCACAGCTAAACAATATTCAAAGTGCATCAATTGATAGAAATATTACAAAAAAAACCACAAAGATTCCCAAGAACTGAGACGGAACCCATCACTTGGCATAAGCCTAAGCCAAACTGTTTTCCAAACAAACAAAAGAAATGCAAGGAATGGTGCATGCAAAAATTCAAATTATTCGGCGAAAAACCGACATGCACTACTTAGAACTTATCACATTTAGGCCCAGATTCTCAAAGAATCACGAAATGCAGCGCAGCAGCCAAAAATGCTGAGCTGCATTGCATGACAGGGAGAGAGCAGGAGAGCACCATATTCACAGAGATATATGGCTCTCTCCTCCCCTCTACCTAGCACCAGCGCTAATTTCAGCTGCTGTGCACCAGGCACACACCTTAGCACCATAGTGCTAGGGTGCGTGCCTGAAACTACCATAGGTTTTTTTACAGGAAGGGTACCTTCGTGTACAAAATACTGTGACTAGAGAAGTTTAAAACTTTTTCCTACTTTGTATGTGTTCTGTACAGTGCAGCACACATACAAAGTCGGAAAAGCAAGCAGAAATAAAAACATTTCTCCTTTTGACATCTGCTTATCAGCGGCATTAATTTTTGGCGCTAAATCCTGTCTTCTAATGTTAGTGTATAGGGTTTAGCATCAAAAAGCATGGGTGGTTGCATGGGAACACCCATGTACCGCTAATGTAAGGCCCCCTTGATGCAAATTAATGCATTGCTTTACTTTTCCATACAAACCAACGCAAATACCAATTTATGTTGGTTTGTTAATCAGCAAAAATGTTTAGCATCAGTTTAGCGTTAAAAAGCATGCTAACCCGATTCTAAACCTTTGTAAATCTTGGCCTTTGACTACTATAAAAAAAAATCTAAAACTCACTGCACAGAATAAAAAACAGTAGGAATTCAAATGATCAACAGGAGACAATCCACACCCAACACAAAAATACGTCACATGCAATAAAAGAAAAAAAAAGAAAAAACTAAGGGGGATATTCTCAAGAACTTGTGTTAACTATCGCAAAATTAGCTTAACGCAACTTCTCACATCGCAGTCTATCGCGGGAAAATAACGCTGTGTTAAAGTAGTATTCCCAACATGGCGGTACCATGCAATAGTCTCACGATAACGCGACAAATGACCGCGTTAAAATTAACGCGACGCCGAAAAAATGCGAACGCGAAAAAAGAGGCGATGTTCCAAATCGCGATACAAAAATCAGCGATAACCAGCGACAGGCCTGCAATACCCACGCGTCATGCGGGAAAATGCACTATAAAAGCAACCAAAAAAATACCCCAAAACCAAAATAAACTGCATTGCACCATGGATGCACCCGGACTGAGTGCAGAGGACAACTCAAACCCCACAAGCCCCACGGAGGACCAGCCAGGAACCCCGGGGCCGGGGAAGGGCAAGGAGAAGAGGAAGAGGAAGACGGGGTTCAGTCCGCAGGAAAACCGGATCATCGTCACGGAGGTGATAGAACACTACCAACAACTGTTCGTCACCTCCACTGTGTCATCGGCAACACAAGCGGAAATATGGCAGTCCATCGTGAACAACGTGAATGCAGTCGGAGTGTTGAGGAGGTCAATGGAGGAGGTCAAGAGGCGCTGGCATGATGTGAAAAGCCAAACCAAAAAGAAACTCGCTGCCAACCGGAAGGCAGCAACGGCGACTGGAGGTGGGAGTCCTGCGCCACAGGAGGAGCTGGATGAGCTTGAGGAAATCGTGGCCACAGTCATCAGTGTGGAGACGGTGCAAGGAGTTGGGGGTCCGGACACTGCTCGATATGACCTGACCCAACAGCAATAGGGTGAGTAACGACCAGGGACTGGGGGTACGGGGGGAGATGGGCACAATGGCACACATGCACAATTATGTGTAGCACACTGCACACCCACAATGACTGTGGAACATGTCCCTGATACCCTTGGCACACTGCAGGAAACATAGAAACACCAAGTAGGCCCCCGTCCACCATGTGCACAAAGGGCCCCCCCTATCACCAATCTCACAACCTACCCATGCACATGTGCTGAACCCAGCAAAACAGCGGCTCTGTGAGCCACACTGACAATGCAAGTGACACTGCATGACCAATAGCATGGCTGCAGTCAAAATACATGACATGGTGCACAACACGACACTGAGGTGGCCCAGTGTGGATAACATCCTCAAAGGAGCAGGTCACACTCTGACACAACCACGAGCACATACAACCCCTGACGTCAACAACACATCTGCAGACAAACAATGCACAAGAGGCCAAAATCCGTCCAAGAGCACAAATTACCCAAGTCGCCAAAATCTCAGCACCGTAAAAGCACACATGTCAAAGGCACACCGCCTCAAAGGGATAAGGGGCCGCTAAATCAGAGCTGCAGGGGCGACTCTCCCACAATGCAGCACACACACATAGCAATCACAGCACATCAACATTGACGACAACGTGGTACAAAGTGCTACACTTACACTACAGAACAGAGGACACAACTGGTGCCGCTTGTGCGTAGAAACTGGCCAATCACATCAGGCATAGCAGGATACTGTGAGATGATAATGTACAAGTACAACCTCACATCCGTCATGTAGTCGAAATGTCCACTGCCTCCCATCAAATACCCAGCTCCTCCAAAACAGTCACAATGTACATTGTCATGCAGTCTGTATGTAAACATGTACAATGCGTGCACATACATGGAACACACTGTTAACCTGCATCTCCCCTTTACATTGCAGAAGGACAATCAACACCTCCTGCAGAGCAGACCAGACATCTCTTCAGTGATGATGAAGAGGACCCCCTTGACATCTGCTCCGACACCCTCCAACGCTCATGGACAGCCTCCGCACCCCACCTCCAGGAGCAGGGCAGCCCAGCTGCATCGAGGTGATCCCACCCCCTGCACAGACCACACAGCAGGAAGCACCCCCCACCACGGCTGGCTCCCAGCATCTCACCGAAGAACACATGGCATTCCAACGCCGTGTGTTAGACTGCCAGAGGGGACTGGCTGAACAGGTGCGGGTAGGTTTCGACCTCATGTCAGCCAAACTAGATGCCATACGTGGGTGTATTAGTCCCATCAGGGACCACTTACAGTCCCAAACGGACACCCACAGTCCGGTCCATGCCCTACAACAATCCTTGGCTGACCTTGCTGGAGCCATTACTCGGATACAAGAACTGTCTAGTCAGACAGGCTCCAGCGACGACAGCACAGAGTTGGCACAGATGCGGAGGACAATGGAGAACATGGAGCGGATACAGGCAGGAAGGATGGCTGCCATGGCTGAACACCAGCGAGATGTAGCTGGGATCTTCCATGTCCTGCAAATCCTCATCTTGCCATTGCTGCCACAGAGCCTGCCCCAGATGACTGCTGCAGGAACTTCAACACACACATCTCCGCCACCTGATGTGTCAGTGGCACACAGTGATGCATACTACTATCACTAACAGAGTGAGATACTTCTCACTCCTTGAAGGGCTGAGAGGAACTCGCGAGGGGAGTGCACACAAAGTACTCCCCTGATTGTTAATCCGGGAAACCCGGACAACCTTAGTAACTTAAATCTGAGTCAATGGTGGTGGAATGTCCCTATAGAAGGCTTTGATAGATCTTCACTTACGGGTGAGGAAGGAGGCAACTCCTTTTGTTTTATATTCCCTCACACACCCTAGTGGTGTCATGCTTCATCATCGGGACACCCTGACGCCTAAAAGTCAGGGTGGGCTCAACCATATCTCAGGGAGCGCTTAGAAGATTTTTGGGCCAGAGGGGGATAAAGAGTAAAACTCCTCTGTCAGATCCCGGTTTCCCTTTATTCTTGGATCTGGCAGGGATATTAAAAAGATAAAGAAATAGGGTTCGGTGGGATATTATGGTCCTAGGACCCTACTGCCAACATGTTTCAGTCCACGTCTGCCCCGTAAAGGGTGCTGGACTTTCTTCAGGGCAAGAACTGTGACCCCCTGGAAAAACAAGAGGTATGGGAATTACCCTACACTCAATATATTAAGGGCAGATATGTTTGCTCCACGTTGATAGTTCACGATAAACGTAGTGACATCAACACACAGCACCGGAAGAGGTTGCACCGACTCAAGTATGGAAATAAGGTTCTCTTTATAAACAGAGTTGTTCAGTGTAGCGGTTCACCAAGCGGCTGGGACCTAATACGATTAGATTGGTCAGCGGGGTAGGACCCTTGATGGCGTAAGTAACTCCTACTGAAAAAGCGTGATGCAGGTATGGATCGGCACGTTTCCGCTCTAAACAGCGGGACGGCCTGACTTTTACTTACGTTCTTTTTCTTTTTCTTTTTATTTCCCGTCCTCCCGGTTCTTTCATTAACTACGGTGCCATTTTGTGACATGGTACCTTTGTTGCAACAATATGCCCTGCGCAACCCATGCATTACATCTACTTCAGAGTTTGACTACAGGGCTACTCCAAAAAATTGAGGTCCAGCGAGAAGTGGAACCTCTCCCAATTTGGGGTAAGGAGCGATATTGGAGTGAAAGGGATGAGTGATGGGAGTGGCGATATTTTAATGGTATGAGAGCATGTGAGCGGTTGACACGAGAGTTTTACCCAATTTTACACCCACTAGTGCAATGTATGAATATAGGATGCGGTAAGCTGCCGCCACTACATGGGTATAACACAGACATGAGTGTACAATTGAGACACTTTAATAAACAAGAAACACGCACTCGAATTAAGAGTATAGTCCATGACTGTGTCACCATTAGAATGGATATTCACGAGGTTTGTGGCACAATTGCATGGTACACAATCCTGCAGACTATGAGTTCATGATACTATGGTGGAAATTTTGTTGTTTATGTCGTTCTACAGATGCAGTGACGACGCATCAATTGTTTGTTTAAATAAGGAGCAGCTATCTGCCCTTAATATATTGAGTGTAGGGTAATTCCCATACCTCTTGTTTTTCCAGGGGGTCACAGTTCTTGCCCTGAAGAAAGTCCAGCACCCTTTACGGGGCAGACGTGGACTGAAACATGTTGGCATTAGGGTCCTAGGACCATAATATCCCACCGGACCCTATTTCTTTATCTTTTTAATATCCCTGCCAGATCCAAGAATAAAGGGAAACCGGGATCTGACAGAGGAGTTTTACTCTTTATCCCCCTCTGGCCCAAAAATCTTCTAAGCGCTCCCTGAGATATGGTTGAGCCCACCCTGACTTTTAGGCGTCAGGGTGTCCCGATGATGAAGCATGACACCACTAGGGTGTGTGAGGGAATATAAAACAAAAGGAGTTGCCTCCTTCCTCACCCGTAGGTGAAGATCTATCAAAGCCTTCTATAGGGACATTCCACCACCATTGACTCAGATTTAAGTTACTAAGGTTGTCCGGGTTTCCCGGATTAACAATCAGGGGAGTACTTTTTGTGCACACAGTGATGCAGCCATACCACCTCCGCCCCCTGATGTGTCAGTGGCACACAGTGATGCAGCCATACCACCTCCGCCCCCTGATGTGTCAGTGGCACACAGTGATGCAGCCATAACACCACCACACACACCTGGCACACCTGACACAGAAGACATATCAGAGGACGAAGATGTGGATGGTAATGACTCTGTGTCAAAAAGGAGGTTGTAGCATTCATCCCCACCATATGGCCGGTTTCTGCTTGGTTCAGCCCTCTGCATCATGCCCTGGAACAACACCTTCTACTGTCCCCCGAAACACTCGGCGACATTCACCTGGACCCCGACATGGACTGCCATATCTGCTCTGGTTACCAATGACACAGCAATCAGGCTGCGGACTGAACCCTTCCTCTTCCGATTAACTTGTCATTCCCCAAGGGACTCTGGTTGGCCCTCCACTGGGCAACCATGTAATGTGGGGTGTGCATGGCCATGTACTGCTCCAGCTCCGACACTCCACAGAATGTGAATAAAACATTCCTAATCACACAGATGTGTCATGTCTATGTTCAATCAAGTATAAAAGTATGGATGAATGTAGGGACATTGATTGCACAAAAAGGTACACCCTGGGAAATGACATCAATGCGCATGTTTGACCATGACACACATGGCCAATTAGATGACTGTGAAGGTGTGAACTAGCTGTGGCCTCATTGATCATGAACAACAATCTCGCAACCCCCCAACGTAGCCCCAGTCCATGTATTAAATAGGGCTGTGTGTAAAAATGTCAAAGTCGGTAGCAGGCCTAAAGTAGTGTCCCTCATCACATGTGACAACAGAACATCTCTTCGCATACCTACACACACTCAACTGTGTGGACACAGCCTGGTTTGATGGATCACATTGATCCACATGGCAAGAATTTGGACACCATACTCACATTGCTGAAGACACGTAAGCGCACAGGTCTACCAGCAACTTTCCCAACCACAATGTCTGGCTCACAGAGGTGGAGCTGGCAATAGGGACTCACCCCTAAGTGAAATGCGTCAGTCAGTTCCTTCCTGTGTACGGACAATGCTCATTGAGGCACACGATTTGGCATTCTAATCAACACTCATCACAGTTGAACACTAGTGAAGTTGCGTACACTTTATAAGCATGTGCGTGTCAGTACAGGCAAGACAAGGGCCACAACATGCAGACCAATGCATCATACACTAACAGGCAGCATAGGAACATGTAGAGGTGCAAGACATGGGGAGGCAAAAATGAACACCAATCATTACGGATGGCAACGGTCTCAGCCCACCTTGCCTTGCTGGACGATTCATGTAGTGTTTGGCGAATGCTCATTGCACCATGTCAGGGGACACCACTCACAGCCCATGGGATCTGCATAGTCCTGTACCACCGGACTGCCTGACTGTCTGCTCTGCTGACAGTGAGCAGGTGAAGGAGTCCAACAAGGTCACATGTAGTACTACATTGCCATGTGTGTACTCTCCCTCCAGCGGTGTGTCAGATTGAGGAACGTTGCCAGGCGCTGCTGTCCACTCACCTTGCACAGGTATGTGTCAACCCGCAGTGTTGCACGCACATGCATTCTGAGTCCAGGCGAATGCAGCCATGTCCACTGTTATGGTGGGATATGTGACCATTTCTCCAAGATGCAAAAGGGTGTTGGGAACTGTGCTATGGGTTACAATCAGTTGTGGCTGCAGGAACGTAGTTACTCGTCCATGAAAGCGAGTGCAGCTTCATGGGCAATCAGTTCCAAGAGTACGTCGTTGTCGACTTCAACGAACACAAGGGCGAGCCAATCCATTAGCTGGTCCGGACAGATGTGCTCCGTCTATGCCGTTTCACCAATCCGCAACACAGCCCAATAGGGGAGCGCTTCGATGTGGTCACTGCACACGAGGAATTGTGCAATCTCACATGACCAACTGCCAGCACATACGCCAAATATCAAGGCATCCCATGAACGGGTATCACGGTTACACTCCTGGTCATGGGCCAACAGGGGGTGCACACACATGTCATAATCCAGTTCAGCTACCATTGTGTTGGATAGGCAGACATCCATGGGCCACTCAAATATGCATGATCGACAGTGGAACCAGGGCTGGACGCAGGTGACGTACGCAAGACGGAAGCTCAGACGGTAACTGTTGCGCAACACTGCCAGTGGCAGTGCCCTCAAAAAATGCAGCATTCGGTCATGGTACAGTTCCACGTGACAGGGGTTGTGCATGTGCCCAGGATGTTCTGCCATTGCGTTGGTGGCTCTCGTAGAACCGGCACTCTTCTGACCAGCGGCTGTTATGTGGATGATATGCCACAGCTCGGAGCAATGAGTCGTATGAGTGTGCAAAGTTTGGACGTATGGGTTGTCCTGTACGTAAGTGTCAAGGTCATTCCATGCAGGAGTACCTCGAGCAAGGACTTCTGTGTGTGGGGTGTGGATACGTTGGGCTATCATTGGCGCTGTGCGTAGTGTGGGAGTCGTCATCATATGCTATGGTATCTCTCTCAGGGGGTGCCTGCCGCATGCAAAACCAAGGTCGGAGGTGCAGATGTCCTTCCGCCTTCTGTATTGAGACAAAGGAGCTTTCATCCCTAATGTTAGTCTGACTACTGCTTGCATTCTGGAAATGTGATGTGGCTTTGGCACTGCAATTTAGGCTAGGCCTTAGGCTTATGGTGCACCAATAGCGATACACACACAACAGTTGGCATGTATGAACCAAGTCCCCGAGCGGCCTTGCGCTCCTTGTACAATCCCTTCGTGCGCGGCCGGCCTCCGGGTGCATGCAACATTGCAACATTGTCGATTGCGGGCTGTGTGGCGCTGACACTGCAACAGAGACACACGCATCAGTTAGTTTCCTGTGCAGTCCAGAAATGAACCACGCCCAGAGGCCAGGGATAATTATTCACACCCCTACGCTGGCCTGGCGTACGCTGAGCCAGCCCACTCTGCTTACGTATAAAGGGGGGCGGGACGACGCTACGTGTCCCAGTTCTTCCACACTGCCTGAGGTGACATGGCTGCGTCCGCCTGGCATATCACGAGACTCAATCATGAAGGGTCCATGACTTACGTTGCACAGAGTAGGTGGCACCGGATACACTGCGGCCGGCACGGGACTACCGCCATGGGATGGTGACTTTCGGTGCACTGAGGTAGGGGCACCTAAAGTGCTGAGCGGGTGTGCAGCCTGCGATGATGCACCGTCCTGGCGGTCCGGACTGGTAAGGACTAGTGTGAGCCCTGCTGGACCGCAGTGTAGGCCTGAGTCAACGGGCAGCGCGGGCCTACTGCCATGTGGCATTGCCTCGCGGTTCACAGAGTTAGTGGCACCTATAGAGCTGAGCGGGTGTGCAGCCTGCGATGATGCCGTGTGCACTGATATGATCTCTGCCATTGCAAAATCAAGACCCAGAATCAAGTGTGCGACCTGGTGGACCGCGGTGCGGGGCTGCATGATGTGGAGGCTGCCAAGGTCGCGGGCCCTGGGCTTGGAGCTTGCACCGGCACATGGTGGGCCCTCTTGGAGACACTCCGGTGGCGGAAGGTGAGGAGTGAGGCCTGGGTGCGCAGGGACAGGCAATCACCGCTGGGCGGCGGGAGGGGCTGGGGTGCAGCAGCCTGTGTGCGCAGGGGCGGGCAAGCGATGATGCTGTGTGCAATGATATGAACTCTGCCATCATTAACTCTGGACTCTGTTTCAGATAAGGGACCTGGTGGACTGCAGTGTATACCGGCATGTGGTTGGAGACACATCGGTGGCAGCAGGTGAGCAGTAAGGCCTGGGTGCGCAGTGTCGGCACTGTCTCTCCCTCTCCCTGTCCCTCTCTTCCTTTCACTGTCTCTCTCTCTCTCTCCCTCTCTTTCTCTCTCTCCCTCTCTTTCTCTCTCTCTCTCTCTCTCTCTCCATTTCTTTCTCTCTCTCTCTCTTTCTCTCTCTGTCTGTCCTTTGATGAGCGCATGACACACCTTCTTATCTTCAATTTTGTCTTGCAGGCTGTGACTTACAGATTGTCCAGAGGAGACCCGCCATGACTCTTCCAAATAGTAGTTTTGAGTTAAATTTGAATAGAATGATTTTTTGGGAAATTCAAAGATGAATGAATGATTCTCCTTTTTCTGACCACACATAAATGTTAATTGTTGTAATTGTGCAACATCAGGCGAAATGTTGTGTTCATGAATTTGTAAAATTGATGTGAAATATCTGTGTCCCGGGGGGGGTAGGGCCCCGGGGTTGGTGGCGGTGGGTGTTGTGGCCCTCTTGGGTGTCTGAGCTGCATGATCAGTGGCTCCATGGCATCTGTTGTTCTTCAGGTGTGGCTATGGGCTTGGCTCCCATTTCTGGTGCAGGTTGTCGTCCGACTTAACACCAGGTAAGAGCAGGTGTTAAATCCCTGCTGCTAACGCGCCTTATCGCATGTTTTTGGTTCTTATCGCCGATCTGGCTGGTCGTTGAGAATGTTGCGAAGTGGTGTTTTTGCAGCTTTTTGCACGGGAACGCCTACTCTGCATATCATTAGCGTTAGTTGCCGGTGTCATCCGTGGCGATGTTTTTTGCGGCTGCTAGCGCAGGAAAACTGGTATATCGGCTGTTAGCACCTGCTTGTGAATAGTGCGATGAATTTATTACCACTTTGGTTGCGATAAAGTGCCGCTAACTCAGCGATAAGTCCTTGAGAATATGCCCCTAAAACCACCAACATGACCACAAATTTGCAAAATAAAAACATGATAGTTCATATATATTCACAAAAGATAAACATGCTATAAAGCATCTAACCATAAGCATTCTAAAATTACCAATGTAACTGACAAAAATAAATATGAAATATAGATTTACTTTCATGTTTTGCTGGATTTAGAATAAAATGGAATAATCAATCGATTGACTTAGAAAAAACAAAACCTAAAAAGATAAATTAAAGCATCACAAAATTAATACTTTAAGCAAATATCCATAGGACAATCCTGGAAAACCGTAAAAACGTTTTTATTTTTTTGTAAAAGATAAGGTAACCCACAATTTGAAAATAATAGAAAGTGAATAGTATATTGGATGTATAAAGTGCCACCACAATGACTTTCTTTATCAAAAATATCCTAAGGTAACTTCATGCATTTCAACAACTGCTGCAGCTTGAAACCGCAATAAAACCTGAAAAAGTAACCCTTTACTATAAGTCTCTAATATTCTACATAGCCTATATGACAATATATCACATGTACAAACGGAACCACATACCTACACAAACTGAATCATCAAAACACATTTTGTATGCAAAAAGGAATCCGTATTAAAAAAACAAATCCAGCTACCTTAAATTCTACCAACCACAACTTACTAACATACCTAACTATATGTAATACCAAACAAAGTATTGCTTACATGACCTAGACGAACTGGAAGCCTCTACTGCACCCAATGCTGCCATACTGGGTAAACGTTGAAAAAATGACACCAAGCAATAGCAAGTAGAAAAGCAAAATGAAATCTAAATGGAATAAAAATACCTTTTACTCATTGCTAGTAATGTAATGAAACCAAGTTAATATGAATTTAAGAAATGTAAAAATAAAGGAAAAATTCCCAAACAACACATAGAATGCACATTAATTGAAAATGTTTTTACAAACCAGATGTGAAAAGCAAATATGTACGATATTTAAATTCTGTAACAATGCAAAACCATACTAAATGCCACAGAAAACTTTAGTATAAATACACACATTAAACCCAAAAATCTTAAACAAGTTATTTATTTAATCATGAATGTGTTTGGTTTTGACATTTGGCAGGCTGAAATTAGGCATTTACTGCTTGGAGCATTTTTGTGGGACATAGGCTGTCTGTGGCCTGTCAAAACATGGGTTCTGACCTAATAGAGCCCTCTTTGAAATCAGCCTTTTAGATTTCGCTGCTTAACATTCATTTGCTCCAGAAATTATTTAAGTTAAAGCTTCACTAACTGTTTAATGTCTAGATCATCCCATGAAAGCCTCAAGAATGGCACTTCAAACTTTTTTCGCCTTTGTAGAGGATAATATTGTATCTTTTTTTACAAATTGGGAGATTTTAGATATTTTATTACTTTTTCTCACTACACACAATTTTCCTAATGTCTGTGGCATTTTTATTATTAAATATTTTTTTCTTTTCTACCTAACCTGGTCTGCAGCTTTTATATTTTTTATTTCGTAACTGAATTGCAGTTTCTGATTACTTGTGGCACATATACCACAGTAATTTTCGATGAAAGATCCCTTGTTGCTTGAGTTCTACAGTGTCCAAATTAGAAACTCTGGGGCATATTCACGAGGAAGTGGCGGTGAGAGGCGTTAGCCTCCTTGGCTTAATGCCTCTCACCGCCACTTCAGAAACGCCAGGCTGCACCCTATTCTCAAGAATGTGGTGCAGCCTGGCGTTTCCCCCTGCAACGGCGCTAAGTCTCACGACTTAATGCCAACGCAGGCACCCTTGCACCAGAGTGCAAGGGTGTCTGCGAGCAGGGAGGTTTGTTTATGTACAGGAAGGTGTCCCTTCCTGCACATAAACAAACCTAAAATGACGTTTAGTAACTTACATATGTGCTGCTTCATGCAGCACACATGTAAGTTACAAAACGGCATTTTTTTAAAAGGTTTGTTTATGTACAGGAGGGACACCTTCCTGTACATAAACAAACCATGGCATTTTTCTATTTCCATGTGTGCTGCACAAGGCAGCACACATGGAAATAGCAAAAACGAGGAGAAATTAAGCATTTCTCCTCATTTTGCCACCTTAAGACCAGGATTTTTCTGGTCTTAAGTGCGGCGCTGCCACCTATTATCGCTGCCCTTGATAATAGGTGGCAGCGTCGAATTCAGTGGGTGTTGCGGTGGTACGCCCACTGCAACACCCACTGCACGCCTCCTTTCACGCTAAGTTTAGCGTGAAAGGGGGCCTATTCTCAAGCCAGCGTTAAGCCACTTAACGTGGCTTTAAGCCACGTTAAGTGGCTTAACGCTGCCTTGAGAATAGGACGCTGGCCCTATCAAAAAAAGTGACGTTCCCGTGGCGATAGGGGCTTGAGAATATGCCCCATACTATTTAAAACACTGGGGGGCATATTCTCAAGGACTCATCGCCGATTTAGCGGCACTTTACCGCCACAAAAGGGGCAATAGATTTATCGCCCTATTCACAATCCTGCGCAAACAGCCGACATCGCCAGATTACCTGCGATAGCTGCCGCTAAAAACATCGCCAAGGCTGACAGCGACAACTAACGCTAATCATATGCAGAGTAGGCGTTCCCGTGCAAATATCCACGATAACACCACTTCGCGATATTCTCAACGACCAGCCAGATCGGCGATGCGGTCCAAAAACAGGCGATAAGGCGCGTTAGCAGCAGGGACTTAAGACCTGCTTTTTTCTGGTCTTAAGTAGGACGAAAACCTGCTGTATAAAGGGAGCCCAGCCCAGCGCCACATCTGAAGACCAACAGATGCCATGGAGCTACTAATCATGCAGCTTGGAGACCCAAGAGGGCCACAACACCCACCGACACCACCCCCAGGACCACCCTCCCGGACTACCACCGAGGCAGCGCAGAACAAGACAGCAGACCTTCCGAAAACGCACCAGCCTCAGCGACTCAACGCCAGAGGATGTCATTGCCCACTACAGGCTCAAAAGGACAACCATCCTCCGCATCCTGACCCACATTGCCCACAGGCTGACGGTACCAACACAGCGGACAACCAACATCCCTCTGCAGACAAAGCTGCTGGCTGTGCTGCACCTGTTGCCCTCTGATACCTTCCAACCAACAACTGCCAGAGTTGGAGTAGTCTCAAAGCCAGCCCTATCAAAGTTCCTCACACCTGTCTTGGATGCCATCATCAGCTTCATACCCCAGCACCTCCACTTCCCCTACACTGCACAGGAACAGCTGGAGACCAGGCAAGGCTTCTACGCCATAGCTAGCTTCCCGCACGTGTTGGGGGCAATTGATTGCACACATGTCCTACTTGTGCCCCCTGCCGACACTGCACACAATTACCGCAACAGAAAGCACATGCATTCCATCAATGTGCAGGCAATAGTGGACCACCGGGGACTGTTCACCAATGTCGTCGCCAACTTCCCAGGCAGTGTGCATGATTCCTACATCTTTCGACAGTCTCCTCAGCCAATCGCTGGCTTCCGCGCAACAGGCCCCCAGGGCACCCTGCGGCACCGCACCGCGGAGTTCTGTGTGTGCTGACTGCTCCCTCCGGCATACACTGCGGTCCAGCAGTTCTCACATAAGTCAAATCCAGTCCTGACCTGCAGCCCTACTGCATCATCGCAGGCTGCACACTCGCTCAGCCCTTCAGGTGGGCCTACCTCAGTGCACCTCAAGTCATCGCCACGTGGCGGTAGGCCCGTACCGGACGCAGTGCCTCAAGTGCCACTACCTCTGTGCACCCCAAGTCACCGTCCAGCCTCCAGGCCTACTGCATCATCGCAGGCTGCACACCCGCTCAGCTCTTCAGGTGGGCCTACCTCAGTGCACCGCAAGTCATCGTCCCATGGGGCTACCCCACAAGTCCGCCTCCAGCAGCCAACAGCATGTCCTCGGTAATGCCACTGGAACCCTTCACAGTCACGGGGCCACCCCCGTCCGAGGCAGGCCGCTGGAAAGCCTGGGAGGAACGTCTGGAGACGTACTCCGGAGCGCACGACATCCCAGCACCACGGCGGCCGCTCACGCGTAGGCGTGTGAGGAGTGTGAAGAAATGGCCCGGGGCTCTGGGCGTGGTTCAGTTCTGGGCTCTGGGTGTGGTTCATCTCCGGGCTCTGGGCGTGGTTCAGTTCTGGGCTGGCCACAAAAGTAACTATGGCGTGTGTCTCTGTTGTAGTGTCGGTGCCACCCGGCCCTTAATCGACAATCTTGCAATGTAGCATGCACCCGGAGGGCCGGCTCGCCCGAATGGATAAATAAAGGAGCGCAAGACAGCTCGGGGTCTTGTCTCATACATGCCAACTGTTGTGTGTGTATCTTCATTGCCGCAGCATAAGCCAAAGGCCTAGCCTCAATCGCAGCGCGAGTTCATCCAGGCCTGAACTCCACATCTGTGTCCGCCCTATCCTTACCATAGGCCTACACATACGTGGCCGCCCACCTTCAACGGCCAACATTACACTGTTGTCAGGCTTGCGGACATGCGCAGACAGGCATGACAATGGTGCCGTAGGAGTGCAAGTGATGCAACCACGCAGCGCACACAAGTAAATAGGCTCGGGGGGAGGGAGGAGCAGCTGTGAGGCTATGTAATACACATTGATCCCGCACATTTGCCAGAAGCAATACATGGCAAACATGAATCCCAAAGTCACACAAATCACACACCACAAAACTTGCAAGTCTGCCAACACAGCATGCAGAACCACCAATTTACACTAATCTCACTTACTTCTCACAGGTGATAAAGGATATGCACTCTGCCCGTGGATGATGACACCCCTCCGAGTTCTGAACACCCCGGCCCAGAGGCAGTACAATGAGGGCCACAAACGCACCCGGGGCATTGGTGAGCGCACATTTGGCGTGTTAAAGTCACGTTTCAGGTGCCTGGACATCACAGGTGGAAGACTCCTGTACAGCCCAGAAATAGTGTGCAAGATGATCATTGCATGTTGTGTATTGCACAACATATGTGTACGCACCAATGCCCCATGGATCCAAGTGCCAGATGCATCGGACGATGATGAGGAAGATGAGGCAGGTGGACCGAACCCCACTGCAGCTGCAGCAGGAATAGCCCGAAGGAACACAATCATTAACAATTTCTTCGCATGAGCACGTCACATTGTGACTGTCCTTAGCAATCATGGAACAGTACAAAATGACCACATGAACAGCATGTGCAAATAAATTCATTGCAACACACATTCCCTGTGTGCATGTCAGTCCTCTGCATTAGCACATCACCCTGACAAGTGTAAGTGCAACATTAAGTGCTAACAATCTCACAAATAGCAAATAGATGGTGGGTATGGCACCTCTGTACAGAGAGGCTGTTCAGGGTGTCACGTATTCGGAATGCCATTTCAGGGTGTCAAATGTAGTACATAATCCCACTCATCAGCGTATCACATGTGTACAAAAACATGACATGAAAGCTGTCATTGGTGTTCAAAAAAGACAACAGGGTGTCATTTGGGGTCAAATATGAAAATGCGGGTGTCATTTGGGGTCAGATATGAAATTCCGGGTGTCAATTGGGGTCAAATATGAACCACCCTGATGCAGAGATGCACCCTGTGACTCAAGTCCCACAACATGAACAACATGGACGTAAGGGGGATGGGGGCACAGTGAACACCTCAGCAACATGAGAGATGCACACCAGCCAAAAAGCCAGCAGGAATACCTTGCATGGGACACACCAAGGTGTCCCCTGGACATATGTGCCATGTACAGATCACATGTGTACACGGACGTCATCCATCAATAGTAGTGAACAGTGTCAGCTAATAGGTGCAAGGTGAGAAGTCACGCGCCTCCTCACAGCTACCTGTACTCATCACTGTCAGACTGCAGCAAAACACCACTGCTACATCAGAGCATGCAAAATTGATCGTGAGGGCACGTACATGGCTGGTAAGGGTCCAACCGTGACGGAAGGTGAAGCAGTGACATCCCCCCCACCCCCAAATCAACATCACATTTCCAGAATGCAAGCCGATGACAAACTCATATTAGGGATGAAAGCTCCTTTGTCTGAACTAGAAGGCGGTAGCACATCTGCACCTCTGGCCTTGGAATTGCATGCGCACGGCACACCCTGAGAGATACCATAGCAGCTGATGATGACTCACACACTACGCACCGCGCTAACCAAAGAACAATGTATACACACCCCACACACAGAAGTCCTTGCTCGCAGTTCTCTTGCATGGAATGACCTTCACACTTACGCACAGACCATCCCAGGAGTCCAACTGCTGCACACTCAAACAAATCATTGCTCCGAGCTGTGGCATCCACATGACTTTGACTTTTTTACACACAGCCCTATTTCCTACATTGACGTGGGGCTAAGTTGGTAACATTGCAAAATTGTTGTTTAGGAGCAATGAGGCCACAGCTAGTTCACACATTCCCAGTCATCTCACTGCCTATCTGGGTCACAGTCAGACATGCGCATTGATATCAGTTCCTAGTGAGTACCTTATTTTTGGAATCACTGCCCCTACATTCATCCATACTTTCATACTTGCTTGATCATAGACATGACACATCTGTGTGAATTAGAATGTTTTAATCACATTCGGTGGAGTGTTGAAGCTGGACCAGTACATGGCCATGCAAACCCCACTTTACATTGTTGCCCCATGGAGGGCCAGCCATAGTCCTTTAGGGATTGACAAGTTCATCGGAAGAGAAAGAGTTCAGTCCGCAGTCTGATTGCTGTGTCATTGGTAACCAAACCAAATATGGCAGTCCATGTCGAGGGCCAAGATGAGTGTCGCACAGTGTATCGGGGGACAGTGGAAGGTGTTATTCCAGGGCATGATGCAGAGGGCAGAACCAAGCTGAAACAGGCCATATGGGGGAGATGAATGCTACCGCTTCCTTCTTACCACAAAGGCAGAATCATCCACATCATCGTCCTCTGATGTGTGATGTGCCTCACATGTGGGTGGTGGTGTTTTGTCTGCAGCACTGTGTGGCAGTGACACATCAGGGTCCGGAGGTGGAATGCCTGCACACTGTGTGGCAGTGACACATCAGGGGCCGGAGGTGGATTGTCTGCTGCACTGTGAGGCACTGACACATCAGGGGGCGGAGATGTGGATGGAGTAGTAGCAGGAGCATTCATCTGCGCCAGGCCTTGTGGCAGCAATGCCATGATGAGGATCTGCAGGGCATGGAAGATCCCAGCTACATCTCACTGGTGTGCAGTCGTGGCAGCCATTCTTTCTGCCTGCATCCGCTCCATGTTCTCCATGAGCCTCCGCATGTGTCCCAACTCCAGGCTAACATCGCTGGAGCCACTCTGACTAGACAGTTGTTCTTGTCTCAGAGTCATGACTCCAGCTATGTCAGCCATGGCTTGTTGGAGGGAATGGAGCGGACTGTGGGTGTCCGTTAGGGACTGTAAGTGGTCCCTGATGGGACTTAGACACCCACGTATGGCAACTAGTTTGGCTGCCACGAGGTTGAACCCCACCCGCACCTGATCAGCCATCTCCTTCTGGCCCTCTAACACACGGCATTGGAATGCCATGTGTTGGTCGTGGGGGTCCTGGGAGACAGCCGTGGGGGTGGGTGCTTCCTGCTGTGTGGTCTGTCCAGGGGGTGGGGTCTCCTCGATGCAGCTGGGCTGCCCTGCTCCTGGGGGTGGGGTGCTGTGGGTGTCCATGAGCTGTTGGAGGGCATCGGTGTCGATGGTGTGGAGGTCCTGTACGGTCTGCTCTGCAGGAGGTGTTGATTCTCCCTCTGCAATGTGAAGGGGAGATGCAGTTTAACAGTGTGTTCCATGTGTGTTCACGCATTGGACAGGTTTACAAACAGACTGCATGGCAATGTACATTGTGACTGTTTTGGAGGAAATGCCTACTTGATGCAGGACAGTGGACATTTCTACACCATCAGGGATGTGGGGTTGTACTTGTACATTTTCATCTCACAGTTTCCTGCTATGCCAAATGTGATTGGCCAGTTTCTACACACAAGCGGCAGCAGTTGTGTGTTCTGTTCTGTTGT
This sequence comes from Calotriton arnoldi, assembly GCA_963921515.1. NCBI lineage: Eukaryota > Metazoa > Chordata > Amphibia > Caudata > Salamandridae > Calotriton > Calotriton arnoldi. The sequence continues at coordinate 139,650 of CAWUFW010018059.1, forward strand.
GAAAGTGTTGCAGTTTGTACCACATTGTTGTCTATGTTGATGTGCTCTGATTCTTATGTGTGTGTGCTGCATTGTGAGAGTGTCGCCCCTGCAGCTCTGATTTTGCTGGCCCTTATCCCTTTCAGGCGGTGTGCCTTTCACTTCTGTGCTTATACAGTGCTGAGATGTTGCAGACTTGGGTAAATTGGGCTCTTGGTGGGAGTTGGGACTCTTGGGCATGGTTTGTCCGCAGATGTCTTGTTGACATCAGGGGTTGTTTGTGCACGTGGATGTGTCAGAGTGTGACCTGCTCCTTTACGGATGTGGTCCACACTCAGCCACCTCAGTGTCGTGGCGTGCACCATGTCATGATAATTGTACTGCAGCCATGCTAATCGTCATGCAGTGTCACTTGCATTGTCAGTGTGGCTCACGGACCCGCAGCTTTGCTGGGTTCAGCACATGTGCATGGGTTTGTTGTGAGATTAGTGATGTGTGGGGAGGACCCCCTCTGTGCACATTGTCGACGGGGGCCTACTTGCTGTTTCTATGTGTGCTGCAGTATGCCAAGGAGATCAGGGACATGATCCAGAGTCATTGTGGGTGTGCACTGTGCTATACTTAATTGTGCATGTGTGCCATTGTGCCCATCTCCCCCCTTCCCCCCAGTCCCTGGACCTTACTCACCCTATTGCTGTTGGGTCAGGTCATGTTGAGCAGTGTCAGGTCCCCCAACTCCTGCCACCGTCTCCCCACTGATGACTGTGGACACCATTTCCTCCATCTCATCCAGCTCCTGCTGGGGCGCTGGACTCCCACCTCCAGTCTGCATTGCTGCTTTCCGGTTGTTGGTGAGTTTCAGGTTGGTTTTGCCCTTCACATCATTCCAGCGCTGCTTGCAGTCGTCCACTTCCCTTCTCTTCACTCTGACTGCATTCACCTTGACCAAGATGGACTGCCATATTGCATTTTTAGTTGCCAATGACACAGTGGAGGTGATGAACAGTTGTTGGTGGTGTTCTATCACCTCCGTAATCAGGATCTTGTTTTCCTGCGGACTGAATCGCGGGTTCCTCTTCTTCTTCTCCTTGCCCTTCTCCTTCCCCGAGGTCCCTGGCTGGTCCTCCGGGGGGTTTGTGGGGTTCTGGTTGGCCTCTGTAGTTGCTCCAGCTTCCTCCATGGTGCTTCTCAGTTGTTTCGGTTTTGTTTTTAATATATATTTTTTTGCGGCTTTTATGGTGCTTTTTCCCACCTGACGTGGGAATAGCAAGCCTGGCGCTGATTATCGCTGATTTTTTGATCGCTGTTGGGCCCATCGCCACTTTTTTCACGTTCAGGTTCGTCCCGGTAATTATAACGCGGACATTTGACGCGTTATCGGGAAACTATCGCCTGTTGCTGGCGTGTTGGGAATATGCCGTTAACACAGCGTTAGTTTCCCGCGATAGACGGCGTTATGTAAAATTGCGTTAGCCTAGGTTGGCGATAATTATCGCCCGTTCTTGAGAATATCCCCCTGGGTGTTTAGGATGTATTTTTATAAATTCTTTGTGCTAAAACAAATTCACCCCTATAATTTCTACAATTTATTAAAAAACTATTATTACATTTATATGCAAAAGCCTCTTTTTCTATATTACCCAATCACAATTAGAGTAACTTATTTAAACAATAGCCAGTGCTGCAATAAGGAGTGATCAAGATGGATTGCAGATTCTACAGCTATTACCATACATAAAGCTAACCCCATTACGCATGGCCTGCATCCAACTCCCTCCCAGAGCACAAATGGGCCCGGGACACCATCTCCTGGGGCAAAAAACATTTTTATTAAGGCAGGGGGGTGCACAGACCTCCTCACTGAACGCAAATGGGCTCCAGTGAGCTCACCCCCCTTGGCCATATGTGATTTATAGGGGAGGGGAGCGTGTGCGTTCTCCCCGAATCTCAAGAGACTGTAGGAACCCCATCCCCTGGAGCCAAATACATTTATATTGGGGGATGGGGTGCATAGCCCCATACCTGTGCCCAAATTGGTCCCAGAGACTTTATCCTCCAGGGCCATACAATAATTATAGGGGACTGTGGCGTGCGCCGCCTCCCCGAAACTTAAGAGGCTGTAGGGATCCATCCCCTGGTGCCAAACACATTTATATTAGGGGAGGGGATATGTGGCCTCCCTCCCAAAACTTTGAGAGGCACTGGGGACCCTATTCCCAGGACCAAACATATTGATATTAGAGGAGGGGGTATGTGGCCCTCCTCCCCAAGTTCTAATGGGCCCCATAGACCAAAATGCCCCCAGGGGCATAAATTACCTATAGCGGAAGGGGTGTGGCCCCCATCCCCAAGCCTTAAGAGGCCCCAGGAACCCCATCCCATTGGGCTTAATTAATTAGCAGTAGGTGCCCTGGTGTCCAGCTGGGACACCCACAAAGCATAATGTTGGGGGCCACAGGGGGAGGCCCAGGGCACCCATGGCCCACCCGGCTCTCGCATGGGAGCCGGCATTGCTCCCGTCCGGAAGGAGCTATTTCTGCTTGCTCTTACTGGGTGGAAGCAATCAACGTGAATGTGGTGATTCTGCAGGAGTCCCTCATTTAAACCAAAAAAAAATCTGGGATGCCCTCATAATGCCTGGATGAGCGGGTATCCTAGCCCTGCCCCTTATATATATATTTTTTAGTTAGGCACAGGACAGGGGACTAAGTCCCTGAGTTGGTTAATGGCTGCCTGCAACAGTTTTCATCATGCTGCAGGCAGCCAATCAGAGTCTTGCGCCCATGGGGGCAAAATGGCCCAAGGATAAAAAAGCCCCCTGGGCCAATTAGAAGGCTCTATTTTTTTAATTTGGGTTTGTGGGACTCAACCATCCAAGTATATTAATATTTTGGAGCTTAATATCTCCAAAACTACTGAATGGATTTACACCAAATCACAGAAATCATGCTTTCTGGACTACTATCTAGTTTCCTGACAAATTTGGTGTAATTCCATTTAGTAATTTTTGTGATATCGCTTTCCAAACACTTCTATGGAAAATGCATGGGTATTTTTTGTTTTGGGACCCCTCTTTTTTCTTGCCCCGCTTTATGGATCACTCAAAACTTTACAGGAAGGAGCTAAGGTGGGCGATTTTTTTTTTTAAGTTTCATGAAGATTCGTCAAACGGCATCAAAGTTATTAGCAATATATATATATATATATATATATATATAATTTTGGGGGGGGGATATATATATGCATATATAGCAGGAGATGTTGAGATATGGCCTTGAGCTTATAGCTGCTGGCCTTGGAACTTGGGAACTAGGCTCAAGTCCCAGTCTCAGCTCAACATCCTGTGGTTCTGGGCAAATTTCCCATGCCCAAACCTATGTGTAACAGCTTCTGATGCTCACGTATTATACTCCAAAGCCCCGGTTCACGTTTTATCAAACTGCAAAAAAAAAATCCCTTACGTACGAGTGAGTATTATTACCAAAAGAAATCTATTTGAACATCCTTAAAACAATCAAAAAATAAGACAAATGTCTGCAAAGGTTATTGACATGAACCTTGCAGGTTACATGCTGCTCTTTGATGTGGCTGCATAACTCACTGCGCTATGTTATCTGCACTGTAATTTGCGACCTGCAGATAACACAAGAATCTCTGAAACAAAAGAATTAACCCATTGAGCAAGCATACATAAAATACTAATCTGTGACCTCCATGTTACACACTGCACTTTGGAGGAGGAACAGTAACCTGATCTATTGTTTTAAGTTGAGTTATGGCAGTGACCATGTTGCAAACAAATCTCTCGAAAAAGTGTGCTAACGCCGCGTTATCTTACACTGTTCTACCCAGACACTGGGGGGGATATTCTCAAGAACGTGTGTTAACTATCGCCAAATTCGCTTAACGCAACTTCTCACATCGCAATTTATCGCGGGAAAATAACACTGTGTTAACGCAGTATTCTCAACCCGGCGGCACCATGCGATAGTCTCACGACAACGCGACAAATGCCCGCGTTAAAATTAACACGACGCTGAAAAAATGCGAAACATGAACGCAAAAAAAGTTTTGATGTCCCAAATCGCGATACAAAAATCAGCGATAACCAGCGACAGGCCTGCAATTCCCACGCGACATGAGGGAAAATGCACTATAAAAGCAAAGAAAAAAAAAAAAAGAAAAAATGTAACTGCGTAGCACCATGGACGCACCCGGACCGAGTGCAGAAGACAACGCGAACCCCACAAGCCCCACAGATGATCAGCCAGGAACCCCGGGGCCGGGGAAGGGCAAGGAGAAGAGGAAGAGGAAGACGGGGTTCAGTCCGCAGGAAAACCGGATCATCGTCACGGAGGTGACAGAACACTACCAACAACTGTTCGTCACCTCCACTGTGTCATCAGCAACACAAACGGAAATATGGCAGTACATCGTGAACGACGTGAATGCAGTCGGAGTGTCGAGGAGGACAATGGAAGAGGTCAAGAGGCGCTGGAATGATGTGAAGGGCAAAACCAAGAAGAAACTCGATGCCAACATGAAAGCAGCAATGCAGATTGGAGGTGGGGGACCACCGGCACATCAGGAGCTGGATGACATGGAGAAAATGGTGGCCACAGTCATCAGTCGGGATACAGTGCCAGGAGTTGGGGATCGGGACACTGCTCAACATGACCTGACACAACATCAACAGGGTGAGTACCGACCAGGGACTTGGGGGACGGGGGAGATGGGCACAATGGCACACATGCACAATTAAGTACAGCACACTGCACACCCACAATGACTCTGGATCATGTCCCTGATCCCTGTGCCACACTGCAGCACACATACAGAAACTCAAGGAATGTGTGTTGTAATGAATGTATTTGCACATGCTGTGCCTGTGCTCATTTTGTACTGTCTCATGATTGCTAAGGACTGTCACAATGTGACGTCCTCATGTTAAGAAATTGTCAATGATGTTGTTCCTACGGGCTATTCCTGCTGCAGCTGCAGTGGGGTGTTGTCCACCTGCCTCATCTTCCTCATCATCGTCCGGTGCATCTGTCACTTGTAACCATGGGGCATTGGTGCGTACACATATGTTGTGCAACACACAACATGCAACGATCATCTTGCACACGATGTCTGGGCTGTACAGGAGCCTTCCACCTGTGATGTCCAGGCACCTGAAACGTGACTTCAACACACCAAATGTGCGTTCCACGATGCCCCTGGTGCGTCTGTGGGCCCAATTGTACTGCCTCTGGGCCTGTGTGTTCGGGGCTCGGAGGGGTGTCATCAACCAAGGGCAGAGTGCATATCCTTGATCACCTGTGACAGTGCAGAGAGACATGAGTCAATAGTTGGTTCTGCATGATGTGTTGGCAGGCTCACTAGTTGATTGGCGTGTGATATGTGTGTCATAGTGATTCCTGTTTGACATGTACTGCTTGTAGCAAATGAGCGGCATCAATGTGTATTACGTAGCCTCACTGCTGCTCCTCCCTCCCCCCGAGCCTATTTACTTGTGTGCGCTGCGCGGTTGCATCACTTGCACTCCTACGGCACACCATTGTCATGCCTGTCTGCGCATGTCCACGAGCCTGACAACGACACTGTGATGTTGTGCATTGAAGGTGGGCGGCCACGTGTGTGTAGGCCTATGGTAAGGATAGGGCGGACACAAATGTAGAGTGCATGGCTGGCTGGACTCGCGATGCGGTCGAGGCAAGACCTTTGGCTTATGCTGCAGTAATAGCGATACACACACAACAGTTGGCATGTATGATCCCGGACCCCGAGCGGGCTTGCGCTCATTCATTTATCCCTTTGGCCGAGCCCGCACTCCGGGGGCATGTTACATTGCAACTTTGTCCATTGCGGGTCGGGTGGCGCCGACACTACAACAGAGACACACGCATTAGGTACTTCATTGGCAAGCCCAACACTTAACCACTCCCAGAGCCCCGGGGTGAATATCCACACCCCTACGCTGGACTGTCGTACGCCAGCCCACTCCGGCATCGCCTACAGGGTGGTACGACACAGCTACATGTCCCAGGTCTTCCCCACTGCCTGCGGTAACAAGGTTGCGTCCACTGTCCAGTACACTCCAGACACCAGCAGTGTATTTCGACATGGAAATGTCTGTGGTCTGCATACTCAAGTCTGTCCAGCACATCCCTGCCACACTTGGCATTGTGTACATTCACATTCATGGGCCACTTGCCTCCTTCGCACATGCCTGGTTCCCACCTCTCCCCACATTCTGCTATTGTGTGGCTGAGGTGCCATGCCGTTGATGGCTTGTGTACATGGCTAGCCCAGGTTGGCACAGTAAGTTGTGTTGTCATGTCTGGAATGTGGGAATGTTGGTTGTCATGTTGTATGTGATTTTGTGACGTGTGCATTCCCAGAGTTGTGAGTCGTATGTTGGTGGAGTTGAGGTGTGTGGTGTGTTCAGTTGTTACTCACCGACGAGCAGTGCATTTCCATAGGTGCCATCCTGAAAGCGCTGGTTGATGATGGACTGTTGGAAGATGAAGGAATCATGCACACTGCCTGGGTAGTTGGCGACGACATTAGTGTAGAGTCCCCGGTGGTCCACTATTGCCTGCACATTGATGGAATGCGTGTGTTTCCTGTTGCGGTAATTGTGTGCAGTGGCGGCAGGGGGCATGAGGAGTACATGTGTGCAGTCGATTGCCCCCAACACGTGCGGGAAGCCAGCTATGGCGTAGAAGCCTTGCTTGATCTCCAGCTGTTCCTGCGCAGTGTGTGGGAAGTAAAGTTGCTGGGGTACCAAGCTGATGATGGCATCCAAGACAGGTGTGAGGAACTTTGACAGGGCTGGCAGTGAGACTCCTCCGACTCTGGCAGTTGTTGGTTGGAAGGTCCCAGAGGCCAACAGGTGCAGCACGGCCAGCAGCTTTGTCTGCGGAGGGATGTTGGTTCTCCGCTGTGTTGGTACCGTCAGCCTGTGGGCAATGAGGGTCAGGATGCTTAGGATGGTTGTCCTTTTGAGCCTGTAGTGGGCAATGACTGACTTCCTCTGGTGTTAAGTCTCCAAGGCTGGTGCATTTTCGGAAGGTCCGGTGTCTTTGTCTGCGCTGCCTCTGTAGTGGTCCGGGGAGAGGGGGGGGTTCCTGGGGGTCCTGGCGGTGGTGGCGGTGGGTGTTGTGGCCCTCTTGGGGCTCCGAGCTGCATGATCAGTAGCTCCATGGCATCTGTTGTTCTTCTGGTGTGGCTGTGGGCTGGGCTCCCTTTTATGGTGCAGGTTGTCGTCCAACTTAACACCAGGTAGGAGCAGGTGTTAAATCCCAGCTGCTAACGCGCCTAATCGCATGTTTTTGAATCTTATCGCCGATCTGTCTGGTCGTTGAGAATGTTGCGGAGTGGTGTTTTCGCGGGTTTTTGCACGGGAACGCCTACTCTGCATATCATTAGCGTTAGTTCCCGGTGTCATCCGTGGTGATGCTTTTTGCGGCTGCTATCGCACGAAAACTGGTGATATCGGCTGTTAGCACCTGCTTGTGAATGGTGCGATAAATTTATCGCCACTTTGGCTGCGATAAAGAGCCGCTAACTTGGCGATAAGTCCTTGAGAATATGCCCCTGGGAAAAGAAGCTTTTCTTCATGACTCAAGCCTTTATAGTTCCACCCCCTACCCATCTGCCAATACTCCTTGACCGCCACTTATGGGTTCCCTGAGTGCTTATTCTTTGAGCAATAAAAATACAGATCAGGAAAGAAATGAAAAGGACAAAACATTATCTTTTATTCAAAGTATGATATAGCCCATAGGTCTTATGGAGGTATTTCATTGTAACTACTTAAATATTGGTTTGTCTAATGCTTGAACATCTATAGATTATTTTTCTATAAATATCTAAAATGCCACATGTTTCATTGTTTTGGTAAAATGTCCACATATCCTAACCGAATACTGATACAAATATGATTTATTGTATACGGTTATTTTTTCACATTTTCATTTTTCACAGCTTTGAGGTAAATGTGTTCTCTATTACGCTAGTTGCATTTTGTTTGCATTGGCCTATTAACATTCTTCTTTAATTCGCCTCGTGGTCACGTTTTTAACCAAGGGAAAAATCATATTTTAATTGGAAATATAGTTTTCCAAGAACGAATACATTTTCAACTTTTCTATAATGAGAATAGGAAACTTAAAGAACAAATTCGCTTTTGCTTTATTGCTATGTTTTGTCATTCTGCCCGCCCTGCCGCCCCCCTAAAAATGGGATTTGTGTGCGGAAAAGCCGCCCTTGTTAACCTACAACATTTTTCACTCTGCGCGGTCACTGCCACCGGCCCAGGGGTCCAATTGTCCTTTTTTTGTCATCAAGCGACCCGGAAGCAAAGGTCCCTTGCAATTCCGTTCTAAATGCGGCACAATCGCCTCTCCTCACAATCAATGCCAATGTACCGGCAGTCGGGACCTCCGTATATTTCACCGTGATCTCCCAGTGACGCAAGTGTCAAACAATTGTAGGATATTAAGTCAAAGTGTTATTTCGAAGCGTGGAAGCCCTGGGGGTTTCAGGTATGCGAGCTGTTTCAGGCTGGCAGCGGGCCCATGTGCCATTCCAAGCATGGCGCAAGAAAGCCAGGGCTGTCCGTCTGCAATGGCGGTCACGAGGCCTCGGTGGTTAAGGACGGTGAATTATTACTGTTCTAAAGTGTAACAATGCCTTACATCTTCCTAAACAATGCCGCTTTGAAGATCTGGAATGTCGCTGCCTGACATGTCACTTTGCAGGATTGCGTGACTTTATCATTTTTATAAAAACAATGTCCTTTCAGTAAAGAGCTGGCAGAAACCAGGCACCGTCCGCCATCTTCAAAGCAGATGTGTACGCTTGATTCCCTGAATGTTCCAAGCCACAAACAAGTGTTTCTTTTGTCGGTACATTTTTCATTGGCTTGATTTATTACTCCACACACCCTTGTTTTTCTACGTACTGCTATGTTTGAATAGCAGTTCACTTAAGTTTCCAAAATTCACACAGTCGGGACCATGTCGAGCAGGGGTAATGCAATTAATGCCGGAAATAATTGCAATACTATTAAGGAAGGAACATTGAAATAGAAGGGCTACAGTTCCACACAGGTGTGTATTTAAAAACAACGTGAAAATAATATAATATCCGTACAAAGGTAAACCTTTGTATTTTGTTTCGTTTTTTGTCTTTTTGTATCTCTCTGGGTTTTTTTTCAAAATTAATTGTACTGATATAGAAGGCGATTGCTGTTTTAATAATGCACGTACATCATTTACATAGCGTCAAAAAAATGTAAATTCGTTTCATGAACTGGTGATCGGCTGAGGGATCAGTCCAGCCATAATGGGTATATGAAAACATTAGTCCCAAAAGTTGTGTCTGCAACAGGGTATATATAGAGTGTAGAACAGTGATTTAACCTTTTAACTTCTGTTGATCCCCACTTAATCAATACTGGGATCCTTGAGCAGGCGTCGCGAGCCCCCTTGACCACAGGTTGAGAACCGCTGGTGTAGAATGATACCAGTGTGTTTGCAGAGCCTAGGACAATTTGTACTGTATTTTGGCTCTACAAGTGGCATTTTTTTAAGTGCATGTAGTATATAGATGGCAAGGGTATAACACTTACCGAGTTATGTTTCCAATCAAAAATTAGATTTTTACATATATCATTTTTTTCTTAACAATATTAGTTTCTACTTATTCAAATATGTATTTATGAAAGTATTTTAAATCAGAGCCTAATTAAGTGGTACTGGAGTACTGAAGATGCAAAAGTAGATAATTGGATGGAAAGGAGAGGAACAAACAATAATAACGCGCCTTTAGTGTCGCTTACTGAACGATTTTCAGCTGATATTCTCTCAATTAGTTTGTAGTTCTCTGTAAAATGTGGGCAATAATCGAGCATGTGAAGTCTTTATTCAAGGTTATTCATTCCACGTTGCTCTTCTCTAGTTTGGCTGAAATCCTGATTCGGCTGGTAACAGTAAGTGCAGTTGAAATAAGTTTACAATTTTGTGAGAATAACAGGCACCTTTGGGATTTTCACTCGGCACTTTTCGCCTGTAAAAAGCAGGCCAAATGTATCTTGGGGAAAAGTGGTTAAAATGTGGGAAGAAACTAAGGAAATCTGTGTGCAAATACTAATGTCTTTGCTTATTTATCCATCTGCACTTAAAAACCTGTACTGGTGCACTAATGGTGCACTAATCATCCTATGGAGGACACTAATGATTCACAGGCTCTTACCTTCATTAAAAAGCTAGCTTGTTTAGGTTTAGCTCTTAAAATTACACAGGCTACTCATATAGCAGGCCTTTGTCTGAATTCTATCTTTACCCACATCAGCCACTCCAAATCTGCCTTTACGATTCTGCTGACTTGGACTGACCATTTTGCATCCCTTTTTAGCCTTGTTTTTAACACTTTGGGGCAGATTAAGTCATATCTGGTGCAACGCAGCACAGCAAGACAACTTGCTGTGATGCGTCAAATGGAGCGGACAGGTATGTGCCATATCTTGTGAAAGATGTTTCCAATGTGGCATCTAACTTAAACAATTGATTGTGTAATACCTCCAACCATATTGCCCCACTAAAAACTGTCTAAAGACATAAGAAGAGATCTTCCCCACGTTGAATCACAGGGTCAGATCAAGAGACTGCAAAGAGTGCAGAATGCTGCCCATGTCCTTTTCTGAACCCTTCCAGGCATGCATTAGTGGGGGGACACAATTGAGAAGGTGCACTGGCTGCCTTTAGGCATACGTCCTCTTTTAAAGCCTCGTGCTATTGTCACAAGGCACTTACTAAAAAAAGAACCACACTAACTTGAATCTCTGGTCACATCATATATACCAGCTAGAAATTTAAGATCGGCTGGTGAAAGATTGGTGTCTGTTCCTAACATCAAAAGAACACGATCAGGTGGGAGCTTCTTTGGCTACTTGGCACCGAAATGATGGAACTCTCTGCCTCTGCTAATTTGTCAAATTCAGTCCGAGTGTGTTTTTAGGAAACAACTCAAAACTTGGTTCTTTTAGGGTGAGAGCTGGGGGAGCTTAATTGTTGCACTTGGAGCTATGGATACCTGTACCTAGCACTGGGACACCTCATCGAGGTAACTACGCGCTTTATAAATGCGTTACTATTATTACTACAAATGCATTATTGCTTACACAGGAACTTATTGTGTGGCTAAATTGAAATGAAAGCAGCTGGAACTGAAATGGAGGACACAATACCTGCCGGATGATGTTGTGCTATAGGATTGCGATCCTAAAATACCACAAGCCTAGCCACAGTCCGTGTAAGTTGTATTATGCTATGTGTTAGACCTGACAGTATTGGCGTGGGTCTCCCCTGCATTTTTTGTCTTTGCCTCCTGTGTTTTTGCTGTGTGTTGGACTCCGTTTTGCTGGTCTAGATGTTTTGGGCACTTTGCCAGTGCTGTTCAGTGCCAAAGTGCAAGTGCTCCCTTTGTAAATTGTTGTTATGGATTGGTGTTTCTATGATTGGCTGATTTGATTTACTAGTCAGTCCCTAGTACAGTGCACTGTGTGTGCCCAGAGCCTGTAAATCGAATGCTGCTAGTGGGCTGCAGCACTGATTGTGCCACCCACATAAGCAGCCTGTAAATGTAACTCTGGCCTGCCATTGCAGAGCCTGTGTCCAGTCTGGTACTGCCATGTTGACCTGGCAAGTGCACACACTTGCCAGGTCTTAACCTTCCCTTTTCTTACATGTCAGTCACCCCTAAGGGAGGCTCAAGATACGCCTGTGGGCAGGGTGCAGTGTATGTGAGAGGTAGGACATGCCCTAATGTCAGTGGCATGTCCTGATAGTGAATTACTGCCAATTTTGTTTTTTCCCTATTGCAAGGCTACCTGTTCCCATAGGACTGAATGGGGAGTTTGCTTATAACATCTTATAAACATAACTACCCCTGGGAACAAGGTTGGAAATTAAAGTTTAGTATGCCTGAACTCAGAATGTTAAACTGCATCTTTTAGTGAGGGTGATTTTTACGTTCTGTGTTTGAAAATACCACTTCTAGAAAGTAGGTATTTTCTTGCTTAGTCATCCAGTGTGCCTCTGCAAGGTTTGTGTATTGCATGTCTGGCTTTCGATGACAGGGGCTGGGGAGGAGCAGTGGCTCCAGAAAGCCTGATGAGTCAGGGCTGGGCTGAATAGACCTGGGCTGCATTTAGAGTAGGGGGAGGAGATTTCCTTTCACCTGAATGGGCCTGGTCTGCCAAGGACAATGCTGTCTACACCTCCTGCCAGGAAGCTGCACCAGAGAGGACAGAACCGGTTTTGACCAAGCACAGGGCTTATCTGCCACCAGAGAAACAAAGGATTTTGTAGTATAAATATTGGGGCCCAGACCCCAGAACTTTAGATCACTTCTGGGAATCAAGAGGAACCTTTGCCAAGGAGAAGAGCCGGAGAAGCTGAGGAGGAATACTTCCCCTGTGCTGTTTGCTGTCTGGGGTTGGTCTGCAGTGGCTACTGGCTGCCAAGGTAAGGAGAAAAGGACTTTGCTGTTTACTGTGTCCCCTGCTTGAAAGAAGATCTCCAAGGGCTTGAAACCGAGCTTGCCTCCTGTTCCGAAGTCTCAGAGACACAAAGACTTCACCACCAGCTCCCCTGAACTTCCTTGCTGGGAGTTCTGACCTACACAGAGGTGCCTGTTGTTGTTTTGGACCTCTAGAGACTGTTTTCTGCTTGGAGCTGGAAAAGCAATGCAACTTCGAGAAGCGAGCCGCATCCGCACCTGTTTCCAATGCATCAAATTGTCGCAGCGCCTGCCGCGGCTCGAGAAATCGCAGCACGCCGCATCCAGTGCACCGATCTCCGAAGTCCGAGATCACCGCACCGATGTCGACGCAAGGCCTGCTGTGCGGATGCAAGAGTTCACGCATTGTTCTGGATTGTCGCATCGCTTCTAGGCGTCACGTTTGTCGCATCGTTGGGGGACGCAGTAAGAAACCGATGCATCACCTCCCCACGCAGTAAGAAACCGACGGATCACCTCCTCTCCGGTAAGAAACCCACACATCACCTCCCCTGCGCTGCAGTAAGGAACCAACGCATCACCTCCCCCAGAGCAAGGAACCGACGCATCACCTTCCCTGAGTGTAAGGAACCAATGCATTACCTTCCCTGCGGCCCGTTTTGTTTGCTTGCGTGACGCATCCAAGGTTCTTTGTGAGAAAAGTGTGCATCTGCAGTTTGCTTTGAACTGAACTATTTCTACCATATGAAGGTCATATTTTTATGACTGTATTGTGGATTTTTGACGTTTGGTCTTGTTTTGGTTTAGATAAAGATTACTTATTTTTCTAAACTGGTGTGGTATCCATTTGTAGTGTTTTCACTGTATTTGTTCACAAATGCTTTACACACTGCCTCTAAGATAAGCCTGTCTGCTCGTGGCAAGCTACCAAGGGGATGGCAGGGGTTATTTTAGAATTGTATCCCCCTTACCCTGACTAGAAGCAAGGGTCCCTATTTGGACAAAGTTACCTACCTCTGAAAACTAGAGACCCCCATTTCTAACACTATGAAAATTACCTCCACTGAAAACTCACCAGAGAAATTGTTTGGTATCTTAAGAAGCTGCTTATATTCCTCATCTTGCAAGCAACCTCTCTCTGACATACAGGAATTATGTGACAATCTTTCTTCTCTCTTTACAGAAAATATTATCAACACATACAACCTTTTTAAGACACAATCCCCTGTTTCCCTCTGTATGGTAAGTGTGAGAAGTTGACCTGGTATATGCTGTTCACTAATTGAAGTGGACACCTTGCACCAGAACAATTCGACTCTTATGGTAGATAGGTTTAAGACAACCTTTATAGAAAGCTATCCTAGTGGTAGCTGTGGAGAGCAGCCTTCAGGCTAAGTCTTGAAGGAATGTAAAGCAGCTTGTTTTACCACACAATCTCTTGAATCACCAAATGAAAAGACACCACACAGGTATATATATCAAATATATATGTATTTATTAATAAACAACTCTCTACTAATCTCTTTATGAGATTAGAAGTCAGGAACATATGTACAAATCAAATGTTATCAAAATAAGTTTAGCACAATCGAATATCACAATCTTAGTTTGGCTAGACCTAGGTCTAGGGCATCTAGAATCGAGGGACCCCCAAGAACCACCCCAGGTAGTTGTAGGAGACCCACAGGGGACGGGCGCGGTGTCCTGGCACCGGTGCGAGTCCTGTACGAGTCTATGCGAACAGACGCGATTGAGATTTCAATGTTAAAGGTCCCTTGCGTGTTCGAGGCGAACACACCGATCGGTCCTTGTACGAGTCGAAGGACGCGGTTACAGATAGAGTTGCAAGGGAGTTGGACGCGGTGTGTCTAACACAGACGCGAACCATGTACGAGTCAGCGCGATAGTCGCACTTGGAAAGTAAGAGTTTTAGGGCACTTCTAGGGTAGCTACAAGCAAGTCACTTACAGGGTAAGTAGTTCTAGGGCCCACACCCACAGGAGCACTGTAGTGCTGAAGTTACCTCACCCAGGGGAGCCGGGTGCATAGGTGTTCTTTGGTGTCGGGTCGCGGTGTCGTTTTCAATGGGAGCCAGTGAAGACTTGCTGCTTGCGGCGACAGGAGAAGTGTCCGGAGGAATCCAAGCCTGGATTCAGAAGATGGAAGACCTGAAAGCAGAGGGGACAGTGTTCAAAGTCACTTGGCAGTGACTCGGGGCAAGGAAGATGGATGCCCACCGTCGTCGCAAGATTCAGGTCATTCATGGGTGCCTTGACTCTTCAGCCATGAGGTCCAGGAGGCGTCAACAATGACCAGGAGCTGGATTTGGTGTGTCCCATGATGTCTGCAGCTTACTGCGGTGTCAGCAACTCGGTTGGAGCCAACAAGCCTTGGTAACAGCAAGTCTGGGGGAAAGTGTAAAAAGTCAATGGCGCAGACCTGCAAGGTCTGAGGGACTCACCCAGCGAGGGTAAGTCAGGGCAGGCCTGGAGCAACCAGGGGAGCCCTTTGGTTCTGTAGGAACGCCTTCAGGGGACCAACAAGCCGGCTGGCAAGGGATCACAAAGATGCCTCAGGAGGATTCGCTCAACAGGGGCCCACGGTCACTCGGGACGTGGTAGGCCTCTGATCTTCAGAGGGATTCCTGCAGGAGGCTAGGACCACACATGGTCCAAAGCACAAGTTCGTAGAATGTTGTGAAGGGGTTGCACTCGACAATAGTGCACGGTACCCAGAGGTCGCGGTTCCTCGTCACTCTTGGGGTCCACTGGCCTCAGCTTCACTGGGGACTCACGATGGCCTTTAGGAAGTCAGGAAATCCACTTTTTGGGCTGCAGGGACTTCGGACTCCGGCGGGAGCGGCATAGTTTGCGACCGTCGTTTGTAGTTTTTGGTGCCTGCCAAGCAGGGGAGTCACTCCTTGACTCCAAGGGAGATTCTTCAGTCTTCCAAAGGTAGTGGAACGTCGAAGGTCCAGGATTCTTCTTCAGAGCGTCGTCCAGGGGTATCTAGGGTGCAATGCACAGGTTCCCCCTCTTATACTAAAAGAAAGGGAGGGACTAGCTCTATGACCCCACCTATGGGAGGGTCAGGGTAGTGGGTGGCTACACCCACTTCCCTTTGTCCAGTTTCGCGCCAGAGCAGGGGCAGGTAGCCCCTGAGCTGGTTTGAACTGGCATATGCACAGAGGAGCCTTCTGCTCCCCCAGTGCAGGACTTCAAAGCACTCTAAGAGTGCACCCACCCAGCCCCAATACACTAAACCCTATCTGGGAGGTGGTTACACCTCCCTGTAACAGGATGCCTATTGTTGGGCTTCCTCCACTGCGAGTTTCGGTCATCAGCAGGAGGGCAGCCCAGTGTCTGTGACTGGTGGCATCCATTCTGTGATGCCAGGGCTCTGCAGGAATCTACAGCGTTTCCACAGTAGGTACATGTCTATCCCTCTAGAAGGGTGGAATGCTACCCCCGCCGCCAGAACTGGCGGGGGGGTAGTATTCCAAGATGTTTGACACCAAACACGACATGTTTTGATGCAGCCATTCCAAAGTTAGCATTTTACCGCGAGGATATAATGCACTTAAGAGTATATGGTTTAACCGCATCCACAAACAGCACCAGAGAATGGACTCTGAGAGCTGCAGAGGGGCCCTGCTCAGGCAGAGGCACCCCTCACATAGAAGCCAAGCACCCTGCCCTCAGGATTGATAGGGCCGGCCTTAGGGGTGACTGATAAGTTTATATGTGTGTGTAGGAGAGATATAGGGAACCTATATCTCAGTGAGGAGTGCTAGCACCACCTCACCCAGGCTGCAGTAGCAGGCCTGTGGTGTCAGATTTAGTCTGCTTCCCAGGGGTGGCATAATACATGCTGCAGCCCCTGGTAGGCCTGTGAAGTACCTATGCCCTTAGTACCTAAGGTACCATATACTAGGGACTCATAAGGTACCACAGCATCCAATCACTAGTGCACCTAGAGTGCACTCCAAGTCGTTTAGAGAGAACAGAGAGGCTGGGGCCCTGATTAGCAGGGACCCAGCCAGACTATAGCCAGAAACCAGTGTAAACATCAGAAAAAAAGTGGGGGCAACATAAGAGGCAGATCCTACTCTCCTACACAACACCCCCCCCCAAACGCAGGGACACTAAACTAAACTTGACCAGTTGAGTCTTCGTTTTCTAAGTGGAAATACCTTGAGAGTCCATCTGCATTGGCATGTTGGGTCCCAGGTCTATGTTCCACTGTATAGTCCATCCCCTGTAGGGAAATGGACCACCTCAAAAGTTTTGGGTTTTTACCTTTCATCTGTTTAAGCCATAGGAGGGGCTTGTGGTCAGTCTGAACTATGAAGTGAGTGCCAAACAAGTATGGCCTCAGCTTCTTCAGGGCCCACACCACAGCAAAGGCCTCCCTCTCTATAGCTGACCAACGTTTCTCTCTAGGGGTCAGCCTTCTGCTAATAAAAGCTACTGGCTGGTCTTGACCTTCATCATTCAGTTGAGACAGTACAGCTCCCACACCCAGCTCAGAAGCATCTGTTTGGACAATGAACTTTTTGGTGTAGTCTGGACTCTGTAAGATGGGGGCAGTGCACATGGCCTGCTTTAGGTCTTCAAATGCCTTCTGACAGCTAGCTGTCCACTGAACCTTTTTGGCATTTTCTTTGAGGTCAGATCATTCAAGGGGGTCACTATAGATCCATATCCCTTGACAAACCTCCTATAGTACCCAGTCAGGCCTAAGAAGGCTCTCACCTGTATCTGGGTGGTTGGAGCAACCCATTCCATTATGGTTTGGATTTTGCTCTGTAAAGGCTGAACCTGGCCTCCAACTATAAGGTGGCCCAGGTACACAACCTGACTCTGCCCTATCTGGCACTTAGTGGCCTTGATAGTGAGGCCTGCTTTCTGCAGAGCCTCCAAAACATTTCTGAGGTGGACCAGGTGATCCTGCCAGGAGGAACTAAAGACAGCAATATCATCTAGATAAGCTGAGCAATAAGTTTCCATCCCTGCCAGAACTTTATTCACCAACCTCTGAAAAGTGGCAGGTGCATTTTTCAATCCAAAGGGCATCACCACAAAGTGGTAGTGCCCACTAGGGGTCGAAAATGCTGTTTTGGCTTTTGCATCATCAGCTAATCTGATCTGCCAGTAGCCAGCTGTTAGGTCAAATGTACTTAGATACTTGGCTGAGGCCAAAGTATCAATCAGCTCATCTGCCCTTGGTATGGGATAGGCATCAGTCCTAGTGACTGCATTGAGGCCTCTGTAGTCTACACAAAACCTCATTTCTTTCTTACCACCCTGGGTATGAGGCTTGGGTACCAGGACTACTGGGCTAGCCCAAGGGCTATCTGTAGGCTCAATTACACCTAGCTCCAACATTTTCTGGACTTCAGTCCTGATACAGTCCCTGACATGGTCAGGTTGCCTGTAGATTTTACTCTTGACAGGCAGACTGTCTCCAGTGTCCACCTCATGGGTGCACCAGGTAGTCTGACTAGGGGTCAGGCTAAACATATGTCTATACTGTTGCAGAACTTGTCTGCACTCAGTTTGCTGATGGTCAGTGAGGCTGCTTGCCAAAGCAACACCATCTACTGACCCATTATCAGGGTTCTGAGAGAGCAGGTCAGGGAGAGGGTCACTCTCCTCCTCCTGGTCCTCATCAGTTGCCATGAGCAAGCCCATGTCAGCCCTGTCAACATATGGCTTTAATCTGTTGACATGGAGCACCCTCAGGGGGCTCCTGGGAGTTCCAAGATTCACCAGATAGGTGACTTCTCCCTTCTGTTCAACTATTGTATGGGGGCCACTCCACTTGTCCTGGAGGGCTGCTGGGGCCACAGGCTCCAACACCCACACTTTCTGTCCTGGCTGGTATACAGTCAGTACAGCCTTTGGTCATGCCAAGCTTTTTGTAATTCTTGGCTGGCCTCCAGGTTTTTGGTTGCCTTTTTCATGTACTCAGACATCCGGGAGCGGAGACCAAGTACATAGTCCATCACATCTTGTTTGGGGGCTTGAGAGGTAACTCCCAGCCCTCTTTTACCAAACACAATGGACCTCTCACAGGATGCCCAAACAGAAGCTCAAATGGGCTGTAACCAACCCCCTTCTGTGGAACCTCTCTGTATGCAAACAACAGGCAGGGAAGAAGAAGGTCCCATTTCCGCCTAAGCTTCTCTGGGAGTCCTTTAATCATTCCCTTAAGGGTTTTGTTGAAGCGTTCAACCAAACCATTGCATTGTGGGTGATAGGGAGTGGTGAACTTATAAGTTACACCACACTCCTTCCACATTGCTTTCAGATATCCTGACATGAAGTTAGTACCTCTGTCAGAGATGACCTCCTTTGGGAAACCCACTCTGGAGAAAACTCCAATGAGGGCTCTTGCCACCACAGGGGCTGTGGTGGTCCTCAGAGGAATTGCTTCTGGGTACCTGGTGGCATGATCCACTACCACCAGGATAAACCTGTGCCCAGATGCAGTTTGAGGGTCAAGGGGACCAACAATGTCAATCCCTACCCTTTCAAAGGGTACCCCCACCACAGGTAGTGGTATCAGGGGGCCTTTGTTGTGCCACCTGCCTTACCACTGGCTTGGCATGTGACACAGGAGCGACAAAACTCCTTTGTGTCCTCTGACATATGTGGCCAATGAAAATGTGGAACAAGCCTGTCCCAGGTCTTGTTTTGGCCCAAGTGCCCTGCTAAAGGGATGTCATGTGCTAGGGTCAAGAGGAACCCCCTAAACTTCTGAGGTATTACCAACCTCCTGGTGGCTCCAGGGGCTGGATCTCTACCCTCAGAATATAGGAGTCCCTCATCCCAATAAACATTATGGGACCCACTAGCACTCCCAGCAGCCTCAGCAGCAGCCTGCTGTCTGAGGGGTTCAAGAGAGGGGCAGCACTGTTGCTCCTTACTCAGATCTTCCCTAGAAGGGCCCCCTGCCCCCAAGAACTCGACCTGATCAGGCTCAAGTCCCTCTGGGGCAGTTCCTTCTTCAGGATCTGCTTCACCTCCCTCTGGGGGTGAATCTGTGATCTGAGAAAGAGGGGAAGGCACTGCCTTTACCCTACTGCTCCTCCTCTTGGGAAGCATCTGGTCCATTGTTCCAGGATCCAGAGCTGGTTCAGTGTTATGCATTCTGGCTTGTGACCTGGTCACAGCAAATACCTCTGCAGGGATGCCCAACATCTCAGCATGAGTCCATAACTCTACTTCAGACCAGGCTGAAGTCTCTAGGTCATTGCCCAATAGACATTCGACAGGGAGGTCTGCACTGACTACAACCTTCTTGAGGCCAGTTACCCCTCCCCAGGAGAAATTCACAACTGCCAGACTATGGTTGGTCCTGACATTGCTTGCATTGGTCACCTGGTACATTTCGCCCAGGATGATCTGTCCAGGGTCCACAAGATCCTCTGCCACCATGGTGACACTAGCACCTGTGTCCCTAAATGCCAAAGCCTGTTTGCCATTTATTACAGGCTGCTGTTTGTATTTGCCCAGATTACTGGGGCTTACTAGGAAGGACATATCAAGGTCTCCATCACAAATCAGCATTGCCTGAGTGGGCACTCTGACTAGGTCAGAGTCCACTTCAGAACCCAGGGTCAACCCTACTACACCCTTATTCTGAGTACCACCTCCACCAGTAGCTGAGCTAGGGGGAACAGTTGCCTTAGGGGCAGGAGTGGTGGTGGTTTGGTCTTTGGACTTGTTACAATCAGAAGTCCAGTGCCCTTTCTGTTTACAGAATTTGCACCAGGGCTTCTTTTGGCCTTTTCCCTTGTTGGATTGTGACTCCCCAACAGATGCAGATTTTTGGGGCCCTTGTGAAGACTTCTGGTCTTTTGACTTATCCCCACCTTTCTCAGAGCCCTTAGGATCTTGCTTCTTGGTGTCACCCCCTTGGTTCTGGGGTTTCTGCCTTACCCTGGTTCTGACCCATTTGTCTGCCTTCTTTCCCAATTCTTGGGGAGAGGTCAGATCTGAGTCCACCAGGTATTGATGCAACAACTGGTTCTGGCAATTATTAAGGATCTGTTCTCTCATCATTAGATTATACAATCCCTTGAAATCAGTAACCCTACTGCCAACCAGCCAACCCTCTAGAGCCTTGGTTGCACAATCTACAAAGTCAGTCCAGTCCTGAGTCTGTGCCTTCTGGATGTCTCTGAACTTCAACCTGTACTTCTCAGTGGTTAAGCCAAACCCATCTATCAGTGCACTTTTCAGGACTTCATAATCATCAGCATCCTCTTCTCTAACAGTGAGGAGCTTGTCTCTACCATTGTCTGAAAAGGAGAGCCACAAGATTGCTGCCCACTGCTTTTGGGGGACCTGCTGTACTCTACAGGCCCTCTCCATAGCAGTTATCCACTTGTGGATATCATCCCCACTCTGGTAGGGAGGAACAACCTTGCTCAGGTTCCTATGGTCTGGAATAGATTATCTGCCTCTAGGGACACTGTTGCTGCCACCAAGGGATTCTAACCCCTCTCTTCTAGAAGCTCTCTGGATCTCCAGGGCTTCTCTATCCAGTGCCAACTGCTTGGTTCTGAGGGCAACTCTTGCTTCCTCATACTGCAGCAGTTTGCACATTCTGTCAGAGGAGCTCTCTCTTATGGGAAAGTATGAGTTCCTCTGCTGGACAAATTCTCTGCCAGAGTGATAAGAGTGGTCAGATTCCCTGGAAGGGGACCTATGCCTCTCATCCACTCTGTCAGTTCTCTTAGGGAGAATTCCTCTGTCCTTTTCAGGCCCCTTGGAGCCTGGCCCTTCAATCACAGAGTCTTGGTCATTCTGATTTTCATCATCTGACCCAGACACTGTAATTGACCCACCCCCTGATTCAGACCTATTAGCTCCTAGAGCCAATCTAAGATCATCTGCTGTCAGCAGATCTATCAGGTGTAGTGTGGAGGGACTATGTCCTAGCTTCAGGTGTCTTTCAACACACATGGCTCTCAAGTCAGAGAAAGCCATGTCCTTATACTGAGGCTGAGTGGATCCACTGGTTCCACCCTTTAAGGACATTCTAGTGTTGTGCAGTGTTGTACTACCTACACTAGTTTGTGGCCTACTGATACTAGCTTGAGCTGTAAAAAGGGTGTGCTGTCCCTTGGCACACAGCTCTAAGTTCAGTAGAACTTATTGATACTAAGCTTGACATTATATGTACCTTAAGTACCTATAGTGGTTTTCAGTTAGTAATTCAAATAGAGATTTTCTGGTAAAACAATAGCAAGCTGGAATCCCACACGCTGCCCACCAATGTGAGAAGTTGGCCTGGTATATGCTGTTCACTAATTGAAGTGGACACCTTGCACCAGAACAATTCGACTCTTATGGTAGATAGGTTTAAGACAACCTTTATAGAAAGCTATCCTAGTGGTAGCTGTGGAGAGCAGCCTTCAGGCTAAGTCTTGAAGGAATGTAAAGCAGCTTGTTTTACCACACAATCTCTTGAATCACCAAATGAAAAGACACCACACAGGTATATATATCAAATATATATGTATTTATTAATAAACAACTCTCTACTAATCTCTTTATGAGATTAGAAGTCAGGAACATATGTACAAATCAAATGTTATCAAAATAAGTTTAGCACAATCGAATATCACAATCTTAGTTTGGCTAGACCTAGGTCTAGGGCATCTAGAATCGAGGGACCCCCAAGAACCACCCCAGGTAGTTGTAGGAGACCCACAGGGGACGGACGCGGTGTCCTGGCACCGGTGCGAGTCCTGTACGAGTCTATGCGAACAGACGCGATTGAGATTTCAATGTTAAAGGTCCCTTGCGTGTTCGAGGTGAACACACCGATCGGTCCTTGTACGAGTCGAAGGACGCGGTTACAGATAGAGTTGCAAGGGAGTTGGACGCGGTGTGTCTAACACAGACGCGAACCATGTACGAGTCAGCGCGATAGTCGCACTTGGAAAGTAAGAGTTTTAGGGCACTTCTAGGGTAGTTACAAGCAAGTCACTTACAGGGTAAGTAGTTCTAGGGCCCACACCCACAGGAGCACCGTAGTGCTGAAGTTACCTCACCCAGGGAGCCGGGTGCATAGGTGTTCTTTGTGTCGGGTCGCGGCGTCGTTTTCAATGGGAGCCAGTGAAGACTTGCTGCTTGCGGCGACAGGAGAAGTGTCCGGAGGAATCCAAGCCTGGATTCAGAAGATGGAAGACCTGAAAGCAGAGGGGACAGTGTTCAAAGTCACTTGGCAGTGACTCGGGGCAAGGAAGATGGATGCCCACCGTCGTCGCAAGATTCAGGTCGTTCATGGGTGCCTTGACTCTTCACCCACGAGGTCCAGGAGGCGTCGACGATGACCAGAAGCTGGATTCGGCGTGTCCCATGATGTCTGCAGCTTACTGCATTGTTGGCGACTCGGTTGGAGCCAACAAGCCTTGGTAACAGCAAGTCTTGGGGAAAGTGTAAAAAGTCAATGGCGCAGACCCGCAAAGTCTGAGTGACTCACCCAGCGAGGGTAAGTCAGGACAGGCCTGGAGCAACCAGGGGAGCCCTTTGGTTCTGTAGGAAATCCTTCAGGGGACCCACAAGCTGGCTGGCAAGGGATCGCAAAGACGCCTCGGAAGGATTTGCTCAACAGGGGCCTACGGTCACTCGGGACATGGTAGGCCTCTGATCTTCGGAGAGATTCCTGCTGGAGGCTAGGACCACACGTGGTCCAAAGCACAAGTTCGTAGAACGTTGTAAAGGGGTTGCACTTGACAATAGTGCACGGTACCCAGGGGTCACGGTTCCTCATTACTCTTGGGGTCCACTGGCCTCATCTTCGCTGGGGACTCACGATGGCATTTGAGAAGTCAGGAAATCTACTTCTTGGGATGCAGGGACTTCGGACTCCGGCGGGAGCGGCATAGTTTGCGACCATCGTTTGTAGTTTTTGGTGCCTGCCAAGCAGGGGAGTCACTCCTTGACTCCAAGGGAGATTCTTCAGTCTTCCAAAGGTAGTGGAACGTCGAAGGTCCAGGATTCTTCTTCAGAGCGTCGTCCAGGGGTATCTAGGGTGCAATGCACAGGTTCCCCCTCTTATACTAAAAGAAAGGGAGGGACTAGCTCTATGACCCCACCTATGGGAGGGTCAGGGGAGTGAGTGGCTACACCCACTTCCCTTTGTCCAGTTTCGCGCCAGAGCAGGGGCAGGTAGCCCCTGAGCTGGTTTGAACTGGCATATGCACAGAGGAGCCTTCTGCTCCCCCAGTGCAGGACTTCAAAGCACTCTAAGAGTGCACCCACCCAGCCCCAATACACTAAACCCTGTCTGGGAGGTGGTTACACCTCCCTGTGACAGGATGCCTATTGTTGGGCTTCCTCCACTGCAAGTTTCGGTCATCAGCAGGAGGGCAGCCCAGTGTCTATGACTGGTGGCATCCATTCTGTGATGCCAGGGCTCTGCAGGATTCTACCGCGTTTCCACAGTAGGTACTTGTCTATCCCAGAACTGGCGGGGGGGTAGTATTCCAAGATGTTTGGCACCAAACACGACATGTTTTGATGCAGCCATTCCAAAGTTAGCATTTTACAGCGAGGATATAATGCACTTAAGAGTATATGGTTTAACCGCATCCACAAACAGCACCAGAGAATGGACTCTGAGAGCTGCAGAGGGGCCCTGCTCAGGCAGAGGCACCCCCTCACATAGAAGCCAAGCACCCTGCCCTCAGGATTGATAGGGCCGGCCTTAGGGGTGACTGATAGGTTTATATGTGTGTGTAGGAGAGATATAGGGAACCTATATCTCAGTGAGGAGTGCTAGCACCACCTCACCCAGGCTGCAGTAGCAGGCCTGTGGTGTCAGATTTAGTCTGCTTCCCAGGGGTGGCATAATACATGCTGCAGACCCTGGTAGGCCTGTGAAGTACCTATGCCCTTAGTACCTAAGGTACCATATACTAGGGACTCATAAGGTACCACATCATCCAATCACTAATGCACCTAGAGTGCACTCCAAGTCGTTTAGAGAGAACAGAGAGGCTGGGGCCCTGATTAGCAGGGACCCAGCCAGACTATAGCCAGAAACCAGTGTAAACATCAGAAAAAAAGTGGGGGCAACATAAGAGGCAGATCCTACTCTCCTACAGTAAGGTATGCAGACAAAACTCCTCTAACAACAAACGGTATCCCTATTAACAACAAACGGTACCCTACTCTCTGAGTTTCAGCACCCTACTGAAATAGAGTACCATTTAGTCTACCAAATCAGGATTTCTAACAGAACCATGTCCTCCCAGTATTTTTAATCAATACAAGACTCTTTCTGTCACATTTGTCTATTTACACTTTTTCCATAAAGTGAGCTCAAGTTCCGGAACCCTGTAAATATGCTCATGTCATTCCTGTGAGAAAGTGGATTATTAGTTGGGGTGGGTGGTAGTCCACCACAAGTAATAATGTCATTCATCTTGTTAGGTCCAGTAAATGTTTCAGCAAATCAAACCTATGGCACAGAGCAGACAGGCTGAACTTAAGTAAATGTGTAAAGCATTTAAAAGTACCAAAACAGATAAAGAGTCAGAAACACAACACAATAAAAATCCCACTCCTATTTTTAATAATAGAGAGTATTTTAATGAAAAAAATGACACCAAAATGACAAAACTCCAATTAGGGGAACCGGAGATATGAATTTTTTGATAAAGATAGCAGCAAAAAGTGCAAAGCGGTACAGCAGGCAACTGGTAGAGTAAGACTGGGCAAGTGTAAGGTTTGAGGCTCAGCACGTCAGAGGGTGGGTCAGATACAAGGACCAGGTTGGGCCTGGTCAAAGAGTTACCTTCGGACTTAGAATATTTAAGAGAAGGAAGAGTCCTCATTGGGGAAGTGCAGCAGGCTGTATCCGAAGATAGGCTCGTTGAGAAAGCCATCCCCTGTGGTCACTCAAAACGGTTCTGGGGGCACCTCTGTCCCACTGGATTAGTTTCTGACTGTTTCAAATGACAATAGAGGGGGAATGCCCATGTGTGATTTACATCTGCCTGTGACATGACAGGCCCCTTTGAATATAGTTAAGCTCCTAGGCATCACCCAAATGGTCATTCTGACAGAGGAACAGGACACCTACCCACACCTAAGCCCTTTGATTCAGCTCTAGAAGGCAATTCACACCTAATCAAGGAGCTATTCTGCTCCTGGGTGACAGTTGGAAGCTCATGTAAATGAGCTTCTAGAAGCTTTAGTCAGGTAAAAGTGACCTTTCATAAAATATTTGTTACAACTTGTTAGAAATGGGGGTCTCTAGTTGGCAGAGGTAGGTACCTTTGTCCATGTAGGGACCCTTCCTTCTAGTCAGGATAAGGGAGTTACACTCCTAAAATAACCCCTGCTCTCCCCCTTGGTAGCTTGGCACGAGCAGTCAGGCTTATCTTAGAGGCAGTGTGTAAAGCATTTGAACATAACTAACAGTAAAACAGTGTAAACACTACAAAAGGACACCACACCAGTTTAGAAAAATATCCAATATTTTTATATACTTAAGACAAGACCAAAAACTATAAAAATTCACAATACAGTACTTAGAAATCTTCAGTTATCAAAATAACCTTGAAATACAGTTCCTTGAAGTCGATAGCTCCGTCCGGGGCTATCACGGCGTCGTGAACAAACAAATCCAAACAGTTCTGGCTGACAGCGGCGTCGCGGGCCAACTACGGAGTCGGGAAGACCCGCAAAACAGTACCTTTAGAAATGCAGGGTGTCGGCGGCCTCTCGTTGAGCTCCGAAAGCACAGCGCCCGCAGGCGTCGGTTCAGGAGGTCGGTGCAGGAGTCGTGGGGCTCTTGAAGGCACACGCGTTGCAGATCGAACTCCTCGTGGTTGAAGACAGGAGCGCTGGTATCGGCGAGCATCGGGTGCTGCGGTGGGAAGTGCAGCGGTGCGGCGTGCAATGCCCTCAGGTTGCGGTGTGAGCAGCGGCTCGGTTGCGGCTTCAGGTGGTGCCGTCAGTGAGACCATGGTCGCGGTGCGAAGTGATGCGGTGCCCGTCGCGATGCTGGCATGTCACGGTGCAAGCAGCGGCGGCGTTGCTGAAGCGCTGTCATTGGCTGACGATCCGGAGTCGATGTCGCCGACATTGGTAGGCCAAGGCCGCGGTGCGGGATGAGGACGGTGCGTCGTGTAACTTTACGAGCCGTAAATGTCGGCATGAAGCGTCGTCGTCGGGGATACCAAGGCAGCGTCATTAAGCGAGGCAGTGCAGAGTGCGGTGCCCACAGGTCGCGGTGCGAGCAGCGGCTTGGAGGCGGCGTCAGATGGCGTCGTCGGTGAGACCAAGGTTGCGGTGTGGCATTGCAGCAGTGCCCTCTGCGGTGCCTTCAGGACACGGAGTCGGCAGCGGCGTCGTAGATGGCGTTGGGTTGCTTTTCCTTCTGTTGCAGCACAAAACACACACTCCCCAGTGCTGATGGCAGAAGAACTTGAAGTCTTTGCTTTTCCTGAGACTTCTTGAACAGGGGGCAAGCTCTACGTCAAGCCCTTGGAGATACTCAAATAAAGAAGTTGCAGAAAGTTCAGTCCAGTCCTTTCACTGCCCAAGACAGAAGAAGCCACTGCAGGCCAACACAGCAAAGAACTCAGGAAAGTGGTAGTTCCTCCTCACAGCTTCTCCAGCTCTTCTTCTCGGCAGTCTTCTTGGTCCAAAAGAGTTCTAAAGTTTAGGGGTTTGGGCTCCACTTTTTATAGCCCAAAATCATTTGTCCTTTCAGGCAGAGAGTGTCTGTGCTTAGTCCCAACCAGTTTGGTCCTCTCTGGCCCAGATTCCCAGCAGGAGGCGGATAGAGCATTGTCCAAGGCAGACAGGGCCTATTCAGGTGCAAGGGAAATCTCCTCCCACCACTCTAAATGCAGACCGGGACTATTCAGGTGCTAGTGACAACTCCTCCCACTACTCTGAATGCAGCTGAGGTCTATTCAGCCCCGCCTTGACCCACCAGGCTCTCTGGAGCCACTGCCCCTCTCCAACCCGTGTCATCCCAAAGCCAGACAGTCAATCCACAACCCCAGCAGAGGCACACAGGATGGCTAAGCAAGAAAATACCTACTTTCTAAAAGTGGTATTTTCAAACAGAGAATGTAAAAATCATCTTTACCAAAAGATGCATTTTAACATTCTGAGTTCAGGAATACTAAACTTTATTTCTCTACCTTGTTCCCAGGGCCAGTTATGTTTATAAGATGTTATAAACAAACTCCCTATTCTGTCCTATGGGAACAGGTAGCCTTGCAATAGTGAAAAACGAAATTGGCAGTAATTCACTATCAGGACATGCCACACACACCCGGGCATGTCCTACCTTTCACATACACTGCACCCTGCCCACAGGGGTACCTTGGGCCTACCTTAGGGGTGACTCACATGTAAGAAAAGGGAAGTTTAGGGCCTGGCAAGGGGTGCACTTGCCAAGTCGATATGGCAGTTACAAACTGCGTGCAGACTCTGCAGTGGCAGGTCTGAGTTACCTTTTCAGGGCTACTCTTGTGGGCGGCACAATCAGTGCTGCAGGCCCACTTGTAGCATTAGATTTACAGGCCCTGGCACACTCAGTGCACTTTACTAGGGACTGACAAGTAAATCAAATATGCCAATCATGGAAACACCAATCCATAACACAATTTCCACAGAGAGCATATGCACTTTAGCACTGATCGGCAGTGGTAAAGGGCCCAGAGTCCTAAAACCAACAACAGCAGGTCACGAAAAAATAGGAGGAAGAAGCAAAAAGTTTGGGGATAACCCTGCAAAAAGGGCCATTTCCAACACAACCCCCTTCCAGTCTAAAGCCAGGGTAGACCAATCCGTACCTTGATGGGCTTCCCTGCTTGGGGCGATAGACCATGGAACCTGGCCCGCAACAGCAGTGGTCTATTCCCGTTCTATGCCTCCCTGAACCCAGTTGGATCCCTCTATCCATACGCTCAGGGCCCACTAAGCTGACCCATGGGGAGCCCTTCTCCTCACCTGTGGACCCCATTTGTGCAGCGCCTAAACTTACTTTACTCACAGATGTGTCCCTCCCAGGGGCTACTCTGTCCACCAGGACAGCAAGCCACAGTTGTTACTGACAGCTGTCAGTCATGAGAGCCAGGCCTTATGCCTTTCAGGCCTTTTTAACCTCTGTGGCATCAGAGAGTAGGTGGCGGTAGCCCCAGGTGCCTGGCACCCTTTCTCCACTCTCCTTCCGGCCAAGTCTGGTATGACATCCTGACACTGGACCACAAGCCCAGGGTCTGTACCCTGCGGCTGGACAGGAGACTGGGGTGGGCTCTCCCACACCCTGTCCTCCTCCCCGGGGCTCTGCATCCCCCCCACCGGGAGCAGTCCCCCTCGACTCCAGAATTGTCAGGGCACCTGTGGCAGGTGTTCTGCACAATTCTCCCACCAGTTCAGGGGTGCTATCCTGCAACTGGTCCACCAGCCCAGGGTCTGTACCCTGAGGCTGGACACAGGACTGGGGTGGTCTCTCCCATACCCGGTCCTCCTCCCTGGGGCTCTGTACCCTCCTACCTGGAGCGGTACCCCCTTCCAGAATTGTCAGGGCACCTGTGGCAGGTGTCCTGCACAATTCGCCCACCAGTTCAGGGGTGCTATCCTGCAACTGGTACACCAGCCCAGGGTCTGTACCCTGAGGATGAACAAGGGACTGGGGTGGGCTCTCCCACACCTGGTCCTCCTCCCTGGGGCGCTGTACCCTCCCACCTGGAGCGGCACCCCCAGAAGACAAACTGGTAGGGGCCCTGTTAGCAGTCGCCCCTTCCGTCAGGTCAGGGGGGACACCCTGAACCTGGTCCTCCAACCCAGGATCTGAACCCTCTGACTGGACCTGTGCCTGGCAACCCAGGACTTCCAGGGGAGTACACCAGTCCCCCCCAAGGGAAACACACTCCTCATGAGTTGTGCGAGAGTCTGCCTGGCGCAGGTCTCCATCCTCCTGTCCACCTGACAGAGCATGAAGACCACCCAGGCCAGAAGTGGCCTCACCAGGGCCAGTTCTGGGTTGCTCTGACCTCAGAGCTGGCAACCCCTGACCCACTGATCCTTCCACTGGGGACGGCTTCCTCCCCTCACCCTTTTCTCTGGACTCATGCCCCCTCCCAACTGGAGCGGTGCTGCCAGACACCTGAACTGGTGGGATGCTCGTTACAGCAGTCCCCCCAGTTCCCCAGACATTAGGGGATCCCCCCTCAATGGGTGGCCTTCCAGTACAGCCTAGGCTCCCCACCTGTTCCCTCATGGAATCACCCAGGCTCTGGGACCAGGTTTTGGGCACCTTGGGCCGCAGCCCATTCCCACTCCTCCGCGGAGACAGGACGTGAGTCCCTACACCCTTCCCACGACACCGGGACCTATCTGGGCTACCACAAACCTTTCCCACCACCCTCGGTTGGGAAATACCTGAGCCACTTCCTTCAGGATCACCCCCAGTTGCTTCTCCAGACCCTCTGGAATCCACCAAAAGGTCTTCCTCCAGTGCAAGCTCCCTGGGGTCAGAGAACTCACACTCCACTGGGTGTAGGCATAGCTCTGGAAAACAGGGTCTTAAAATATGCTCTCCAACAATTGAATCACACAGCCCCACACAGGTGTTAGCCAAACTACCCTTCACCCAACCATCCAGTGCCTCAGAAAAATACCCCACATCATTCTCACAAGGCTGGTGAGACAGTGTCTGACTGTTGCTGTCCCTCAACCCATACTCTTCTGGCTGGTCTCCATACTCACTTACCAGGGCTTCTATCATGGGGGAACCCCTCTCCCTGCACCTCTCATCTAGAGTCAGTAGAGTGTCCCTCCCACTACCAGGAATATGATCCCCTGTGCCAGTTCCCCAATACACCTCAGGGACACTGCGCACCACTGGAGTAACCTCACAATCCTGAACCCCCTGGTATATGTCAACGACCTCCTTGAAGCAGGGCCCCAAATCTGTGTTTGTGTATACCTCACCCTCAGTACTGGACACTACATTTTTGCTGCCACCATCTGAGCTAGGCCTAGCCCTACTGGCTTCCCAGACCAGCTCTCTCATTTTAAACTCATGGTCTAACATCATCCTTTTCTCCTCCATGGCTAACTTAAGCTTCTCCAGTTCCACAGCAACTCTCCTTGCTTCCCGCCTGTCCTCCAGCTCCTCTAGGGACAAGGCACTGCTGCCTGGTTTAGAGGGTGCCCCCCTCCCAAAAGCACATCCACCCTTGGAATAGGTTCCTCTGCCTCCATGCCAAGGTCCCCAGACAACTCACTAGCATGTCTGGCTGCTACCCAGGTCCTCAGCGCCTTTTGTAGCTCCTCTTTTTTGGTGAGGCCCCTGATTTGGATTTTGAGGTTTTTGCAGATCGCCTTCAATTCCTTCACATTGTAGGTTTCTAACTTCTCCTCCTCAAAGGCCACTTCCAAGGATGCAGCAGATGATGCAATTGATTCAGGCATGTTGTACTGGAAAGTTCAAGTTCAAGACCGATGGAAAGGCAAAACTAGACCAAAGAAACAGTATATGGTACGTAATGGTTTGTGATATGGTAGTAGTGCACACCAATCACTGTAAGTCAAGTGCAAACGCAAGTCCTATCCTCACTACTGACAACCAATGTTAGAAATGGGGGTCTCTAGTTGGCAGAGGTAGGTACCTTTGTACAAGTAGGGACCCTTCCTTCTAGTCAGGATAAGGGAGTTACACTCCTAAAATAACCCCTGCTCACCCCCTTGGTAGCTTGGCACGAGCAGTCAGGCTTATCTTAGAGGCAGTGTGTAAACCATTTGCACATAACTAACAGTAATACAGTGTAAACACTACAAAAGAACACCACACAGTTTAGAAAAATATCCAATAGTTTTATATACTTAAGACAAGACCAAAAACTATAAAAATCCACAATACAGTACTTAGAAATCTTCAGTTATCAAAATAACCTTGAAATACAGTTCCTTGAAGTCGATAGCTCCGTCCGGGTCTATTACGGCGTTGTGAACAAACAAATCCAAACAGTTCTGGCTAACCACGGCATCGCGGGCCAACTACGGTGTCGGGAAGACCCGCAAAACAGTACCTTTAGAAATGCAGGGCGTCGGCGGCCTCTCGTTGAGCTCCGAAAGTACGGCGTCCGCAGGCGTCAGTTCCGGAGGTCGGTGCAGGAGTCGTGGGGCTCTTGTAGTCACACGCGTTGCAGATCGAACTCCTTGCGGTTGAAGTCAGGAGTGCTGGCGTCGGTGGGCGTCGGGTGCTGCAGTGCGAAGTGCAGCGGTGCGGCGTGCTATGCCCTCAGGTCGCGGTGCGAGCAGCGGTTCGGTGGCAGCGTCAAGTGGCATCATCGGTGAGACCAGGGTCGCGGTGCGAAGTGATTCGGTGCTCGTCGCGGTGCTGGCATGTCACGGTGCAAGCAGCAGCGTCGTCGTTGCTGAAGCGCTGTCGTTGGCTGACGAACTGGAGTTGATGTTGGCGGCGTCAGTAAGGCAAGGCTGCGGTGCGGGATGAGGACGGTGCGTCGTGTAACTTTAAGAGCGGTGCCCTCAAACCACGGTGCAAGCAGCGGCGTCGATGTCGACGTGAAGCGTCGTCGTCGGGGATACCAAGGTGGCGTCGTGAAGTGAGGCGGTACAGAGTGCGGTGCACATAGGTCGTGGTGCGAGCAGCGGCTCGGTGGCGGTGACAGATGGCATCGTCGGTGAGACCAAGGTCGCGGTGCGCCATTGCGGCGGTGCCCTCTGCGGTGCCTTTAGGACACGGAGTCGGCAGCGGCATTGTAGACGGCATCGGGTTGCTTTTCCTTCTGTTGCAGCACAAAAAACACAGTTCCCAGTGCTGATGGCAGAAGATCTTGAAGTCTTTGCTGTTCCTGAGACTTCTTGAACAGGGGGCAAGCTCTACCTCAAGACCTTGGAGATACTTAAAGAAAGAAGTTGCAGAAAGTTCTGTCCTGTCCTTTCACTGCCCAAGCTAGAAGCAGCCACTGCAGGCCAACACAGCAAAGCACTTAGCAAAGTGGTAGTTCCTACTCACAGCTTCTCCAGCTCTTCTTCTTGGCAGTCTTCTTGGTCCAAAAGAGTTCTAAAGTTTTTGGGGTTTGGGCTCCACTTTTTATAGCCCAAAATCCTTTGTCCTCTCAGGCAGAGAGTGTCTGTGCTTAGTCCCAACCAGTTTGGTCCTCTCTGGCCCAGCTTCCCAGCAGGAGGCGGATAGAGCATTGTCCAAGGCAGACAGGGCCTATTCAGGTGCAAGGGAAATCTCCTCCCACCACTCTAAATGCAGACCGGGCCTATTCAGGTGCAAGTGACAACTCCTCCCACTACTCTGAATGCAGCCAGGTCTATTCAGCCAAGCCCTGACCCATCAGGCTCCCTGGAGCCACCGCCCCTCTCCAGCCCCTGTCATACCAAAGCCAGACAGTCAATCCACAACCCCAGCAGAGGCACACAGGATGGCTAAGCAAGAAAATACCTACTTTCTAAAAGTGGTATTTTCAAACAGAGAATGTAAAAATCAACTTCACCAAAAGATGCATTTTAACATTCTGAGTTCAGGCATACTAAACTTTATTTCTCTACCTTGTTCCCAGGGCCAGTTATGTTTATAAGATGTTATAAACAAACTCCCCATTCTCTCCTATGGGAACAGGTAGCCTTGCAATAGTGAAAAACGAAATTGGCAGTAATTCACTTTCAGGACATGCCACACACACCCGGGCATGTCCTACCTTTCACATACACTGCACCCTGCCCACAGGGGTACCTTGGGCCTACCTTAGGGGTGGCTCACAAGTAAGAAAAGGGAAGGTTAGGGCCTGGCAAGTGGGTGCACTTGCCAAGTCGATATGGCAGTTACAAACTGCGTGAGGACTCTGCAGTGGCAGGTCTGAGTTACCTTTTCAGGGCTAATCATGTGGGTGGCACAATCAGTGCTACAGGCCCGCTAGTAGCATTTGATTTACAGGCCCTGGCACACTCAGTGCGCTTTACTAGGGACTGACAAGTAAATCAAATATGCCAGTCATGGAACCACCAATCCATAACACAATCTACACAGAGAGCATATGCACTTTAGCACTGATCAGCAGGGGTAAAGTGCCCAGAGTCCTAAAACCAACAACAGCAGGTCAGGAAAAAACAGGAGGAAGAAGCAAAAAGTTTGGGGATAACCCCGCAAAAAGGGCCATTTCCAACACATCTTTACCAATTAATTGGATTTGTAATAAATATTTTTCAAAAATCCAATAATTAACTGTTTCTTTTGTCGCTAGGCAGAGATAACTTTATTAACTTTAATAATGTATCCCATTGCTTTCCTATGGTACAGCTAACCCTGCAACAGTTACAAATGGCATTTAGGACATTGTCATTGTAAGGACATGCTTAGCATTTAATTTTTACATATCCAACCTTTATTAAATATCATACAACCTGACATATGGGCATTTATGGCCTTCTTAGAGTGACTTAGTAATATTTAAAAGTAGGGTATAGGTCTGTTGAAAGGGGTATTTTTTAAAGGTCACATTTGAATTTTAAAACTGCACAGCCACGTTACTGGTGGCAGGCCTGCAGTCATGTCTACCTTGTCTCTTTAGTGGTGGCACAATATTTGCTGCAGTTCGCTAAAAACATTTAATTTACAGGCCATTGGTACACTTTGTACCATATACTAGGGACTTATAAGTAAGTTATGTATGTCAATTAAGAGGACAGCCAATTGTGACTTATTTTACTGGTCAGAGCACACGCCCTGGAGTCTGGTTATGAGAATCCAAGTGCACAGAATGAGAAAAGTAGCAGCATCGGTCCAAATAAAATTTGGATGAATATGCAAAAAAAAAACATTTTCCTACAATTCCCCTTTAAAAGAAAGTTTTGGCAGGTACTTTGATACCTTGCCACTATGGACATATATCTTTTTTCCTCTGCCTGCTATAATCCTTGAGGAAGTTAATGTACAATTTCACATACTATTTAGATTCTACACAATTCTTGACACTTCTCAAGTCTGTTTTCTTAGTAGTTGCCACTGATCACCTCAGAATGATCTTGGATTAGGGTGGCTCTGCTACTCTGGTCCTCTTAGATCTTTCTGTATCATTCAATACCATCTTTCCCTCCACTGTCTGTCATAACACCCTGAAGTGTTTTGGCCTCCATTATAGTGATTCACTATCAAATGTTTTCTACACCCTCCTTGAATCAGGGGTTCCATAAGGCTCATCCTTGGACCCTGCACTATTCAGTATATACATGCTGCCCTTGGCTGAATTATTGAGAATTCATAGTTTCACTATGTTGGAAATTGGGTTACTGGTTAAGGGGGTAAAACCCTACTCAAGCAGCAACCACAATTCCCATCAAGGTGAAGTCACAAGAAACCCCAGATTAACCTGTGCTTAACCTTCTAGCAGAATTACATAAAAGCACTCACAAGTAACTTAGAGGCAATGCGTAAAGTTTTTTATGCAGCAATTAAAACAGTAAGAAAGTAAAGACATGACACACAAAAACAACACCAATTTAGAAACATAGAGGTAAATGTGCTAAATTATTTTACACCAAAACAACAACAATCCAATCAGTAGGACCGGAGATATGCAATTTCACATTTTTCAGGTTAAAACACTGCCTAGAAGTACAAAGCAGTAATTGTGGTTATCTGGTCGTGCCGGACGGGGACAAAGTCACAAGTTCAGGCCAACCATGATGGAGAGCTGGCTGTCTACAGGAACGATGTTAGGCCTGCTGAACAAAAGTACCTTAAATGCTGATTGCGGAGCAATACAATGTCCCGCATCAAGGATGCGTCACGCAGCAGAGGCGATGCAAGGTCTTTGCGTAGAGGTATGTCGCGCAACAACAGGTCCGAGGTAGCTGCAGTGTTGATGCGAGGTCCATGCGTTGAGATGCATCGTGCAGCAGCAGTTCCGTGGAGCTGTGGTAGGAATGTGATGTCTGTTCGGGGAGATGCATTGTGCAGCGGTGGTTCCAAGGAGATGTGGTGGCAATGTCCTGCATGGAGATGTATCGCTCAGTGGTGGTGCTGAGGGGCTGCTAACTGTGATGCAAAGTCCTGTGTGGGGGATGCGTAGTGCAGATGTTCTGATGCAGAGTCTTGTCAGGCAATGCGTTACACTGCGTCAGTTCTGCTGGGACCACGGATGGGCTGGCAGTGCACCTTCAAGATAACTTCCAAAGGTCCAGAACTGGGGTGGCACCACTTAGGGGGGACAGGATTCGCAGCTGACAGAGTACAGGTGCTGGGTCAAGGTTGTGGGAGCCTGTTGTGTCCCTGAGGCTCTGATTAGAAGGCCAGTTGGTTCCGCTTGGAGTCACTCGGTGGTCCTGGGTTCAAGATGCAGGCCCAGTCCTTCAATCAGGTAGCAGGGCAACAGGGCAACAGAGTAGCAGTCCTTCTTGCAGAGCAGCACAGCAGTCCTTCTCTGTCATCCACAGGTCCGGAGGTGTACTGAAGAGTTGGGTCTGAGGATCCAATATTTTTAGCTGCCACCCACCGCACATGCACTTCACAAAGGTTCTGCCTGCGGACACTCAGATGTGCAGGACATCTAACCTGGGCTTCTATTGGAATTCCATAACGCATATTAGCAAGCCCATTATCGCCATTTTAGCGGCAGTTTCCTGCCGCTAAAACAGCGATAATTTTAACGTGGGTCTTGCTAATATGCCCCTATGTTTCCAGTGTGGTCATTGGCAACGGTGTAACATTGGGATGAGCTTCAGGGGAAGCTCTCGTGCGATCACCTGAGGCTTTCCCCTTCAATTTCCCTGGCAGATCTTGAAGCGGAATCTCTTCTGCTCCAACTCTCATCTTGCTCATCTTGTAAACGATTTAGACCATGGCAGCCAGACATATTTTTTATCTTCCCTGTTACATTCATATTTCCCCTTTTCTCCGTGTACTGCACCGTCCACTGATACCTAAGAGAACCACCTTCAGCTCTCTTGGTTTAGTACATAGATCTTTAAATGTCAATGGTCCCACAGTTTTGAAGAGAATTTCCAGCCTTATAAACCCACCAGGTTGCTTCTTTCCTCTAAGGCAGCTTTTGTTTGGACCATGGGACCACCACTTTAATTGAGGTGGCTGTGCTTCCTCATATCTACCTCCCAAAAAATGGAAAAGACTTCCACTGCACATTCGTCTTAAAACCAATCACCTACTTGTTTGATAAAAACTTAAAACATGGATATTTTCCTCCATCTAGCTCTTTCTGGCAACTATGCATGTTTTCTTGTCTTTTTAGTAACGTTGGAACTTCAATGTCTTTTTCTGGGCAACAATGTGCTGGTACAAAATGTTTAATATAACATAACACAACATAACACTAATTCAACACTGAGAAATTACTGGGTACAGGGATATTATAACTTGTTATGAGCAGATTAGTATGACATTTTAGGCCTGGATTTCTATGGGATTTCCAGAAGGAGTAGTGCCTTGCTCCTCGTCATGGAAGATTCCCATGCTGCGATTAGTTTTTGTTTTGTCCGAGTAAGGTGGTTAGAGTAACAGTAGGGGTTTGTATGTAACTTAGACGTCTCTGAATTATTTTTGAATTTCAAGTGGCAGCCAAGACAGGTGAATTAAGAGGTGGATGTGGTGGTCAATTTTTTACAATTTATTTATTAAAAATACTCATTAGAGACAGAGATGTAGATGACGGTATGCCTGCTAAGAAGAACTTACCTCTGCCTAGTTGTAACATGACACGGGTGTGAACTACCTCTTGAAATCTGTGGAATGGATTAATTATTATTCCTAAGTATCTGGTGAAGGTGGAATGCAATTTCATAAGTTTGGCAATATGTGTGCATGCATATATTGCTGTTCAAAGTAAGGCATATAGAACATGTGGATTAGATGAGGGTTATTGTGATTCAATGTTGCTTGCATTGTACAAGCAACAACTTCATGTCAGAACTGATATGCTCTAAAGGTAGGAATAGGCATTCTGTTTTATTGGGTTTATTATATGCCATTATTTTGCACTTGAATGTCTGATGTCTGAGGTTAAAGAGGAAGATTTACATCTAATAGTATGAGGGCAGTCTTTCTAAGCTAACAATGAGGGGCATCCGTCTAATGATAAAAAGTCATTCTGGTTCCCATGAATATCAGATGCCTCATGTGGCCTCCGTAGTGAGAAGAAAGATTGACACTCCTCCATCAAGCAATAGATTATTTCATACATCAGCAGATAGTCTTGTGATTGTGAGTATTGTATCTGTATGAATTGAAAGCAGTAGTTTTAATCATTGGAACTTCCCAGGGTTACTACTTCAGTGCATCAAGTGTTCCTTCACCTAAAGGAATAGTTCAGGTCCATCTGCCAGACCACAGCCCCTATTAATCTGGGCCTGTACAAAACTGAGCAATGGTTTCCCACGTTTTTGCCTTAACCTCAACATAATACTGTTAAAATTCCACTTGTATCACTGCAACATCACATTTCCATGAAGCACATTGGATTTGGTATGCGCAGCACTATTGATTATTCTGCTTATGTCTCCCTCAATGCTGCACCCACCACATACACTTCCAGTCCTTCTATGCTTTGGCAATTTCATCTGCCTTCTTGTGGAGAGCCTCAAAGGAAAATTGGCTTATCTACCTATGGTGCTATAAACAGGCAAGATTTGCCAGGTGGAGGAGTTAAAGATGGGCATGCAAGGGATTTTACCATTTTAAATATAATTAAGACAGGAAAGGGCAAGGAAGGCCCAGGAAATCAACACAAGAGATCTAGTATGCCCGGTCAGAGTTTCAAGGGCATATTTCAAGGGTGGGGCAGTGGGTAAGGAGGGATTCTGATACATGGCAATGGGTCCATATGTACAAGACAACAGCTCATATTCATTATGTAAAAATATGCATCTTTTTGTATGACGACCTCCATTTCTTTGGACTGTTCCTTGACTCTGTGCAGTGGGACGCTGCTAACCTGGCCCCAGTG
The DNA here is from genome assembly GCA_963921515.1 of Calotriton arnoldi. Lineage (NCBI taxonomy): Eukaryota > Metazoa > Chordata > Amphibia > Caudata > Salamandridae > Calotriton > Calotriton arnoldi. Next base: position 178,144 of record CAWUFW010018059.1, read on the forward strand.
CATGTGTTCTGACCTCTAAAACTTGTCGAGATTGGCTGTACTCCTAACTGGCATATTTACCTTACCTATAAATCCCTAGTATAAAAATGTACCCATGGGCTGTAAGTTAATTGTCACTAGTGGACTGCAGCATAGTGCCACATAGTGCCACCACTAAAGTGACAATGCAAAACATGACTGCAGGCCTGCCACCAGTAATCTGATTGTGCAGGTTTAAACTGCTCATAAGTTATGGCATATGACATTTAGATGTAGAACATGTAAAAATGTAATTAAGTATGTCCATTCAGTGCAAATACCCTTCAAGCTATCTTCACGGTAGAAAGGTTAGCTGGTCCATGAGGAAGCTTTGGGATACTTTATTAAAGTTCATACAGTTATCTCCACCTATGAACTAGACAAAAAGTTAATTCTTGGTCTTTTTAAAATATCTATTTCAAACATTACACTTGGATGAAGTCGGATTTATAACAAATATTTTACAAAAGTTTTTTTTTTAAAGTTACCTATGGCCTGCCTAAAGCCTTTAGAAGCTGATTTACCTGAGCATCCAGTCACCCAGAAGCTGAATAGTTCCTTAATTAGGTGTTAATTGGCTCCCAGAGCTAAGACAAAGGCATTAGGTGTAGTAAGAAGTTGTCCTTCCCCTGACAGGATGGGCTGAGGGTTGTGTCCATCCCCCTGCATATCTTCAAAGGATGCCTACCCTGTAGGCAGGTGTAGCACATTCCCAAGCCTGGCTCCCTTTTCTCTAACTAGCCAGCTAGGTACAAATCCAAGTGGAACAAGAACTGCCCCCAGAACCAGATTTGAGTGACCACAGGGGAAGGTTTGCTCATTTTACTGGCCACACCTCTAGGGTGGGCACAGGGGCTCTGCACAAGGGAGAATAGGTTCTGCCTTGTTGGATTTAGGTGGAGAGTGAAACTGTTGGATTATTTGATGTAGGGCACACAGGAATGTCTGCAAATGTGGCTGGAGTTACCCTTGGGAGCATTTTCCCTATATATCAGGGAGGGGCAAGGAATCACCCACCCCCACTGGCTAGTGCTAGCATCAATGTGAGACCGCTGGGTACATTCTCACAAATACTACTGGACCTGTGGAAGACAGACAAAGGGCTGGACCTGCTGTCACCTGTACCCAGGACAAAGAAGTGGACTATAAGGGTCAGTTGGCTGACCTCCTGCTAAGCTACAGGGACACAAAAGCTGCAAGAGTCCCTGAATCATGGAAAAGCCCAGCTGTCTAGTTCCAATGGGCCTGCACTGGACCCTGTTGGGGCTTCTGTGGAGTTCTGACCCCTGAGCACTGTTTTTGAAGTCCTAGAATTCTTGGCTGGTGTCAAAGTGTACTCCTCCTGCCTTACCGTAAAAAGCTAGGACTTGGAAAGTTTTTCAAGGATTTGTGCCTGGAAAACTGTCAGAAGGCCAGGACCAATCTGCCAAGTCGATTTGCCAAGGATCTGTCGCCAGTGGGTCTGGCTTTACCTCAGGTTCCACAACTTTCTTCTCCACAGTAGCAAATATGATTCAACGGGCCCAGCGCCGACCATCATTTCACAATGTCCAAGCTTCTCCAGCTACAGCCTGCAGCCTTGCCCCCCTAAAGGAATCCAGCTTCCAGAAAAGAGTCTAAATCTGAAGGTAGAACTCTTCACCGGACCCGACGCCAAGGTGTACCCAATGATGGCTTCCTGGGCGCAAACTCAGAACATTTCCCATTCAGAGCTTTTCCTGCCTACATTGACAGCTTCACCAAGACCTCAGCTTTCAGGACTCTGTCATTGATGACTTCATCTTTAGATCAAGCTTTGCCCTGCTGAAGACTTTAAATTCCCTGAAAATTTCCAAGACATAAGGTAAATCTTTGACAGGAACCATCCTGGTCCTTGTATCCAACTCGAGCTCCATCACGATCAGCCTTGGGTCACATAAAAACCTACACTCACTCTTTCTGGATTGAAGTGGCATTGGAGGCAGCAGAGGAAACCTTGTTTAATGAGTGAAAGAAGACTGAATAATCGAAGTCTGCATGTTATACAAGAGCCAATTAGGGAGGTGGGAGCAGATGCCCAGCACAGACCAGAATGAGCCAACGGCCTGATTCCAGGCTCAACAAAGAACCAATAAGTCAAAACCTCTTATGAACCTTTCAATACGAGGGCTCCTACACACTTGCCATGTACCAGACTCCAAAAGTGTATTTCCATATCGACAACAAACTTGTTTCAGAGAATTTGGATGTCACCCCATTCCTCCATTGTATCTTGATCCTTGCTTTGCTATCAAACCGATAATATGGCACATGAGAGACAAGTGTCAAAATCATTTTGTTTTGAAATAACACCTTTAGTTTGTCTTGGAGAACATTTTATGAGTGGTGTTTAATAGCGCAGGAAGAGTCCAAATTTACTCGCCAGTACAAATTCAACCTTTTTTGCTTACAAGAATGGACTCCAACTGCACGCTATATCTTCTTCTTTAAGGCGAGAAATCTTTGCCACAGTATATGAAGGGAAACTGAATCAAATCAAATCAATCATCAACATAATTTAAAGTTTTAAGTTCAGTCAATGAAGAGTGTTTAGTAAGTAATTTTTCTTTGCCTTTTTATTCAATTATTATATAAGATAATCCATTTACAGAAATCATCAAGATGAAATATGGTTAGAGACATCAATAATGCAAAATAACAGCATGTTCCATAAAGGAATTAGTCCCTAGTCTATCTAAAAGGAACCTAATTTAACAGCCCCCATAAAGAGTTCTTAGAAAAGAGCAAGATCAAAGAAGCATCAAATTGAATTCTAAATTAAGTAGTCAAACTCCCTTTAAAGAGTAGTTCTTGAAACTCAGCCGAGTCTCATCCCTCCAAAAGCCTTAGCATACAGTCACAGTAACAACTGTACCAAATAAATCCTAATCAGGTAATTAGGGAAACTGATACAACAGTAGCTGCACCCGTCAGGGTAAAAGGGATAAAGAAACTGTCACCTACAAAGTGTCAGGCAACAGCAATCACCGTCAGCAGTAGCTCACAGCAAATAGCTCTGCGTACAAAGGAATGGCAAGGGAAGAAGTGTAAAAATGGCAAAAACTGGCACATGAGAAGTGGCAATAACTAACTGGAAACATGCACTAAAATAAAAGACATGAGAACATGCTAACTACAAAGTTGCGGATCTGGTCGCTCCCAACCAAAGAGAAGACATCTTCCGACAGTGAGCAGCTTCATTCTTCCTTTCCCACGGCAAATGAATGGGGTTCGCGATCCACTATCAATTTGTATCCATCCGTTCTAAAACATTTGTATACCAGGGAACATCTAAACTTTGTTCCCATGGAAGACTATTGCAGTGCCTATTCTATCATTTATTCAATGTTTCACTGAGGAACCAGGAACTACACTAAAGACAGAAACATTTGCTCGCAGATCCCCAGTTAGGTAGTGGCATTCACATTTCTTTTAAGCATGCGTTGATTGTTAAATGCACAAATCTCTATTCAGTATTATATGAACATGTGATAAAGAAGAAAGTTCAGCTTAATTCATTGAGAATATGTAGCTTAAGAAAGGAATACATTTTATAAACTAGGCACATTCTGCAGTCATGACAAAATCTAAGCAAGTCACGTCAAGGTCAAGCTATTGAATACCTTTGTGCATGGTTCAGCATTTCCTAAAGAACATCTATTTGTTAAAGGAAAAATCCAGTTTAGGCCTACCAGTAAAAATTAATGCCTGGTGCATTTTGCACATTTTGTCTACGTATCGTTTTAAAATGCATTTTTCGTATTAATTCCTGAGGCAAGTTAGCATTGTCGTTAATTAATTTTATATGCAAATTTTCTACTTCGAAATGTGCATTGAAAAACCAATCAGCCTATTTGTTAGCGCAATTCCCTGGCACTGTAAAATGTTGGTGCTTTGAGCATTGCAAACTAAACAAGAGAGAGTCAACATGTAAAACCAGAGTAAAGAGTTTCTCCTGAATAGATGTTCAATAAGTAACCATTAGCTAATCTACTTTGCTAAATGAGTCCTGTGAATTCTAAATTTCCTCCATGAAGGTGAACACTAGTGCCCTTAAATGATGACAACAACTCCCTGATTTACAGCGCTGCTGTGAATGAGAAGTGCATGTATATGCTTTCTTGCACCTCTATCTTTTCATACAATTGTGCATGTCCCTGGAACTACTTAGAAAACGTAAGCGAATGAATAACACTTCAACAGCACAACAGTTGTGCAGTAGTTGCTGAAGCAAGGTAGACACTTTGTCCAGGTTAATTCATTTCTCTTGAACATCATGGAGTAGAAACAATGCTTTGCTGGAGCCTGTAACAGTGGCATAGCGTGGGTGGGGACACAGGGGTGGTTGCCCCAGGGGCAAAATTCCTTAGGGGCGCAACATCTTAAAAGAAAAAAATTCAGACTAGTAGCTTTCTCCGATTTTGACATATCATTGAGGAAGTGCTAGCGGTCCACAGGTTAGGGGGCACAATACTTGCCTTGCCCCGGGCGCAGGCAACCCACGCTACGCTGCTGGCCTGTAAGACTCTGGGCCATATGTACAATGAAGTGGCGGAGAGAGACGTTAGCCTTCCTGACTTAACGCCTCTCTCCGCCACTTCAGAAACGAAAGGCTGCACCATATTTACAAAAATGTGATGCAGCCTTGCGTTTCCCCCTGCGATGGCGCTAAGTTTAGCAACTTAGCACCAACGCAGGCACCCTTGCACCACAGTGCAAGGGTGTCTGCGTGCAGGGAAGGATTGTTTATGTACAGGAAGGTGTCCCTTCCTGCACATAAACAATCCTAAAATGCCATTCTGTCACTTTCATGTGTGCTGCTTCATGCAGCACACATGAAAGTCACAAAATGACATTTCTTTTAAAGGTTTGTTTATGTACATGTGCTCATGCTGCGACGTCACAAAATGCAGGAAAGTATGTTTTGACCTCATTGGAGGTGTAACGTAAATGTGTAAAGACGCCCTGGTTCAGAGCATGAGCTCAGCCTCACAGTGGCTGCAGGCACATTTAGACAGAGAAGCTATTCCACTAGCCTTTAGTGCATTAGGGAATGCAGAACAGAATTAGTACAAGTCACACTACAGCCTCTTCACGCATATCTTTACAAAAATATTTATTCATACAATATCTGCAGATTCACGTCAACAATACAGTGCTAATCTGAGCAGATCTAATAATTCACTGAGAGCACATTTTAGGAAACAATATTCTTGCCGCCATGTTTGTAGAGGTTTATTTTTTCTGAATCTTTCAGATTTGCAGTATTGCTGCTTTGAGGTTGGAGCATGAAATGTAAGTATTTCTAGGTTGCCCTTGTGTTGTAACTTCAGCAATACGTTTTCCTCAACAATCGATGTAGGGCCTGCCTGATACTTATAGTAAGAAACGTATATTGTTTACATAGGATTTTTTAAATCGATTCCAGCTCTGAATCCAGAGGCCTAAGCCTTTCAATAGATTGTGTTCCTTCCAGGGAGCTACAATTTCAGTATTCCTTTATCATGCCAAATTTATGACATGCTTGAGGAACTATAAAAAGTGGGGTTGCATCATGCTATTAAGGAAAATCTATATTTTCATGTGTATGTTCAGCAAGGTTTTTATTTCCCAGTGTCTCTCCTTAAAATTAGATTGTTGACTTATTTTTTATCACGGGCTGCCAAGCACTCACATCAAAACCATAACTTGACTTTGATCTTAGAGTCATTATTTTTAATGTATTTGCTTAGACCTGTAGAAGAGAATGGATTTTTTATTCAGCCTAGTGCCCTGGTCCATCATTAGTGCATTTGATATTTGAGAACCATAACATGTTAGCAACAAATGGTTTCTTAGTTGCCCGTTTTTTCTGAATCACAATTCGTATTTCATCTATTGCATTCATAGTTCTTTTGCAGAGTATTTCAGTACGTTTACCTCTTCAGGGGCATTACACCTTTGTTGTGTATGGTTTCTATTATCAAGCACACTAGATTCGTAAATCATTTTTCACTGCTGTGGTGTAGGAGCAGAAAAATGTGTTTTGATTTTCAATGCTTTTAGGTTAAAGCAGTGAACATTTAGGGCCTAGATATAGTAAGGGCTGGGCAGGCACTCATGCTCACACTGCCATTTTATGCTGCACCCTTAGGCTTTTTCAATGGTAAAATAATCTGCACAATGTTTTGCACGATTGTGCGCCATGCAAGCACCCTTGCAAAATGTTAGCAAATGACCCTCAGATTTGAAATCTTAGATGGCCTGGTTCTGATCTTCCGCCTCCTCAGGACTCCAGAGACTCAAAAGAGGTAGGTGGTGAAATGGCTGATCAATCAATCTATCAAAGAGTTCTTGTAAAGGGTGACTTATCACCCCGGGGATCTCCAGGCGCTAGGTCCTGACGTCCTTGGTCGAAGAGCCATGTCTTGAGCTTCTTCCTGAATTCTTCAAGTGAAGTACAGGTGCATAGGTGAAGGGGAACGTTGTTCCAGGACTTGACTGCAAGGTAGGTGAATGAACGACCTCTGCAGCAGTTCCGGTGGATGCGGGGGGTGTGGGCCAGGGTGAGGGAGGTGGAGCAAAGTTCCCTGGTGGGTTGATGGAACGTCAAGCAGTGGTTGATGTAGGCAGGCCCAGAGTTGTGGAGGGCCTTGTAGGCATGAGTCAGGAGCTTGAAGAGGCATCTTTTCTGTACGGTGAGCCAGTGGAGGGCTCTGAGGTGGGGGGTGTTGCGGGTTCTCCTGGGGAGGCTGAGGATGAGTCTTGCTGCGGTGTTCTGGATGGTCTGGAGGCAGTTGAGTAGTTGTTTGGTGGTTCCATCGTAGAGAACATTGCCGTAGTCAAGACAGCTGGAGATGAGGGCTTGGGTGACTGTTTTCCTGATGGAGATGGGGATGCAGCGAAAGTTCTTTCGAGCATGCGGAGGGTGTGGAAGCAGGAGGGGGAGACGGCATTGACTTGGCTATTCATGGTTAGTTGGATATCCAGGATGATCCCGAGTTTGCATGCATGGTTGGAGGGAGCAGAAGTGGGGCCGAGTGTGGAGGGCCACCAGGATTCATCCCAGGGGGAGGGGTTGCTTCCGAAGATGAGTTCCTCCATTTTCTCTGAGTTGAGCTTCAGGTAGTTGGCCATCATCTAGTTGGTGATGTCGGATAAGGTGCTCTGGAAGTTGGCTCTGCTGAAGTCGGTGTCCTCTGTGAAGGACAGGATGAGCTGCGTGTCATCGGTGTATGAGATAATGTTGCGCGCCCCCCGCACCAGCCTCGAGGACCGACGCCGCTACAATGCCACCACACTCCACGCTCTCAACCCGGGACAGACACACAACTGCTTCAAGGCCGCCCCGAAACGCACTCATGGCCCCTTCACCTGCCGGAACTGCAGCTACACCAGCCTCAGAGCCACCGAAGCGCCCGCCAAGAAGGACCTCAACCACCTTTGATGCATCCTACTGAACACCCGCTCCGCACGCAAACACGCCGTCGAGCTCTGGGACCTGCTCGACACATCATCACCGGACGTCGCCTTCCTGACAGAGACCTGGATGAACGACTCCTCCTCACCCGACATCGCCATAGCCATCCCAGACGGCTATAAGATCACCCGCAGAGTCCGCGTCAACGGAGTAGGAGGAGGAATCGCCATCGTCCACAAGAACTCCATCAGGGTCTCGACCAGCACCGACGACCTTCTCCGCACCGCCGAACACATGCACTTCCAGATCCACACGGACCCCAACACCACCCTTAGAGGCACCCTTGTCTACAGACCCCTGGGCCCCGACCCCAGTTCAGCGACTCCATCGCCGACTTCATCAGCACGCACGCCCTGACCTCTACCGACTACATCCTCCTCGGAGACCTGAACTTTCACCTGGAGAACAACAACGACAGCAACTCCACCACCCTGATCGACAACCTCGCCAACCTCGGACTGAGACAGCTCGTCACAACACCGACTCATTCCGCCGGCCACACGCTCGACCCCATCTTCTCCTCAAGCTCCCACGTCTCCTTCAGCCACACCACGGAACTCCTCTGGACCGACCACCGCTGCATCCACTTCACCTTCCAGAAACCCACCACACACCACCGCACCCAACTGATCCCACGCCGCTGCTGGAGCAAAGTCACCGAAGACCAACTACGGGCAAACCTCGCTCTCAGCCCCCCCTCCGACCCATCCAACACCGACGACGCTGCCTGCAACCTCAGACGATGGATAGACGACTGTGCCAACACCCTCGCCCGCTGAAAAACTCATCTACAGCGACACCACCAAAAGAGCCAGCTGGTTCACCCCGGAACTCCTAGCTTCCAAGCGTACCTGCCGGAAACTAGAGAAGAAATGGCACAGTGATAAGACACCGGACAGCCACGCAGCCCACAAAGACGCCATCCGTAACCACCACCACCTCATCAGGTCCGCCAAGAGAATCTCCTTCAAAGACCGCCTCGACAACAACGCACATAACAGCAAGGAGCTCTTCAACATCGTGAAGGAACTCTCCAACCCCAGCTCCAACACCAACGACATCCCGCCGTCGCAAGCCCTGTGCGATTCCCTCGCCACCTTCTTCCACCGCAAGATCGCCGACATCCACGACAGCTTCAACACCCAGACAGCCCCTACTAAGATAGATACACCAGACCCGCCGCACACCATCGACCATGACCCCTTGCCAGCCTGGGCCAGCGTGAACATCGACGACACCATCAAGACCATGAGCACAATACACTCCGGCTCCCCGTCAGACCCTTTCCCGCACCACATCTTCAACAAAGCCAGCAGCTCCATCGCACCCCACCTGTGCAACGTTATCAATCTCTCCTTCGAGACCGCGACCTTCCCAGAGAGCTGGAAACACGCCGAGATCAACGCCCTACTCAAAAACCCAAGGCGGACCCGAGAGACCTCAAGAACTTCCGGCCCATCTCCCTGCTTCCGTTCCCAGCCAAGGTCATCGAGAAGATCGTCAACAAACAGCTAACCCGATACCTTGAAGAAAACACCATCCTGGACCCATCCCAATCAGGGTTCCGCAGCAACCACAGCACTGAGACTGCCCTCATCGCCGCCACCGACGACATCAGGACCCTGCTGGACAACGGTGAGACCGCAGCCCTCATCCTGCTGGACCTCTCCGCCGCCTTCGACACTGTCTAGCACCGCACTCTACGCGCACGCCTCCACGACGCAGGGATCCGAGACAAGGCCCTGGAATGGACCACCTCCTTCCTCGACGGCAGAACCCAGAGAGTCCGCCTCCCAACTTTCCGATCCGAAGCCTCCGAGATCATCTGCGGCGTACCCCAGGGATCTTCCCTCAGCCCAACGCTGTTCAACATCTACATGGCCCCGCTCGCACGCATCGCCAGACAGCACGACCTCAACATTATCTCCTACGCCGACGACACTCAACTGATCCTCTCCCTCACCAAGGACCCCTCGCCGCCAAATCCAATCTCCATGAAGGAATGAAGGCCGTCGCCGATTGGATGAAGATCAGCCGACTAAAGCTGAACACGGACAAGACAGAGGTCCTCATCCTCGGCTCCAACCCCTCAGCCTGGGACGACTCCTGGTGGCCAACGATGCTGGGAGCAGCCCCGACACCCACCGACCATGCACGCAACCTGGGAGTCATCCTCGACTCAACGCTCTCCATGACCAAGCAAGTCAACGCAGTCTCCTCCTCCTGCTTCAACACCCTCCGCATGCTTCGCAAGATCTACAGGTGGATCCCGACAGATACAAGAAGAACAGTCACCCAGGCCCTCGTCAGTAGCAGACTCGACTATGGGAACGCCCTCTACGCGGGAGCCCCGGCCAAGCTCATCAAGCGACTGCAACGCATACAAAACGCCTCCGCACGCCTGATCCTCGACGTACCACGCCACAGCCACATCACCCCCACCTGAGGAACCTGCACTGGCTCCCCGTCAACAGGAGAATCTCCTTCAAACTCCTCATCCACGCACACAAGGCACTCCACAAGACTGGCCCAGCCTACCTCAACAGACGACTCTTCTTCTACGTCCCCAACCGCCAGCTCCGCTCCGCCGACCTCTCCTCGCCACCGTCCTCGCATTCGAAGAACAACCACCGGCGGCAGATCCTTCTCACACCTAGCCGCCAAGACCTGGAACACCCTTCCACTAAGCCTACGACAGACCCAAGACCTGCTGACCTTCAGGAGGCTACTCAAGACCTGGCTGTTCGACCAGTAGCAGCACTCCCCCCCCCCTTTCTCTCCCCAGCGCCTTGAGACCCTCGCGGGTAAGTAGTGCGCTCTACAAATTCTGTGATTGATTGATTGATTGAGTCTCTGGGAGCGGGCGATGTCTGCTAGAGGCGTCATGTAGGTGTTGAAGAGGATGGGGATGAGGGAGGAGCCCTGGGGGATGCCACAGATGATGTTCTTGGGTTCGGATGAAAAAGGAGACAGGTGGATCCTCTGTGTTCAGCCGGACAGGAATGAGGTGATCCAGTTGAGAGTGTTGCTTCGGATGCCCAGGTGGTAGAGTCTGGTGATGAGGGTGTGACAGAAGATGGTGTCGAAGGCCACCGAGAGGTCAAGGAGGATGAGGGCTGCTGTTTCTCCTTGGTGGAGGAGGCGTCTGATGTCGTCCATAGCTGTAATCAGGGCAGTCTCAGTGCTGTGGTTGGCCCGGAAGCCTGATTGGGAGGCGTCAAGAAAGTTGTTCTCTTGAAGGTACTCTATAAGCTGAAGGTTGATGAATTTCTCAAAGAATTTGACTGGGACGGGGAGGAGCGAGATGTGTCGATAGTTCTTGAGTACTCTGCAGGTGAACCAGCTGGCGTGCTTAATGGGTCTGTTCGACCCTCGAACACAGAAAGACCATCACTCACGCCCTGGTCACCAGCAGACTACGGCAACGCACTCTACGCCGGAATAAACAAAAACCTCACCCGCAAGCTACAGAACATCCAGAACGCCGCCGCAAGACTGGTCCTCAACCTGCCAAGACACTGCCACATCTCCCAGCGCCTGCGCACACTCCACTGGCTCCCCATCGAGGCCAGAGTCACCTTCAAGATGCTCACCCACGCACACAAGGCCCTCCACGACACCAGACCAGCATAACTGAACAGCCGACTCAATTTCCACGCACCCCAAAGGACCCTACGATCAGCCCAGCTCTCCTACGCCGTGGTCCCCCCCACCAGAAAGACCAGATCGGGAGGCTGCTCCTTCTCCTTCCTCGCGGCCAGCACCTGGAACGCCCTTCCAATCCACCTCCGACAGACAACATCGCTTCCCAACTTCGCAAGAAACCTCAAAACCTGGCTCTTCGACAGACCCCCTCCTTGATGGACTGGAACCTGCACCCACCTCCTACCCCCAGCGCCTTGAGACCCTTACGGGTGAGTAGTCACGCTTAACAATTGCCTGATTGATTGACTGTTGCCGGAGGTGTCTTTCATGGGGGAGATGGTGTCTGTGGTGGCAGAAATCCAGTTTGAGAAGTTCTGGACTTGGAGTTCCAGGTTGTCTGAGGGGTCAAGCCTGGTTGTTTGAGGGCGTATGTCCAGAGGGGTTCTGTGACTATGTTCCCCTTTCGGCGGGGTTGGGCGGTTGGTCTGGTTGGGGGATCTGGGGAGCCGGTGAGTTTGAAGTGGACAATGCCATGGTCTGTCCAAGTCAGTTCAGTTGTGTGGGAGAACTTGATTCTGTCACTGGAGGAGAAGACAGGGTCCAGAGTGTGTTCTGTGATGTGCGTGGGGGTGGAAACCAGCTGTGAGAGGCCAATAATGCTCATGCTCTCCAAGAGGGTGGCGGGGTTGGTGTCTTTGGGGTCTTTGAGGTAGAAGTTCAGGTCTCCTAGGAAGATATAGTGATTGGAGTCGATTGCCAGGGGGTGATGAAGTCAGGGACGGCGTTGCAGAATCTAGAACGGGGGCTCGGGGGGGGTGTTTGTGAAGGTTCCTCTGATGGTGGCTTTAGCGTCAAGTTTGATCTGAAAGTTGAGGTGTTCCATGTTTGGCATGCTGTCCTCATCTGGGGCAGTCCATTGGAGGGTGTCTTTGTGGACAATGGTGATGCCTCAGCTGGGTCCACCGGCACAGTCGTGGTGTAGCAGCTTGTAGCCGGGGTGTGTCGTGGTGGCGATGTCAGGTGCTGATGAGGGGGTGAGCCAAGTTTCTGTGATGAACATCACATTGGGGGCGAGGGTGGTTATGGTGTCCCAGACTTCAGTGGCGTACTTGCAGAGGAATCCGATGTAGAGTAGCGTGCAGTAGAGCCTCGGGTCGGGAGCCGCCTGGTTTGGAGTCGTTGGGGGGTTGATGTTGCAGATGAAGCAGCAGTTCCAGCAGGTGAAGGAGCCTTCTGTGGTTCTAGGCAAGGTGATGCAGCAGCTGGTGCTTCTCCAGTGGTTGAGGGACTGTAGCTCATTGGAGGAGTACTGGTGGGGAGGGGAGAGGCCCTTGCTCAGGGTGCGGTCCAGGCGCAGATTGTCTTGCCTTTGGCGTGCCTTCAGCGCATCCGCTGCACGACCACGCTGTGGTCTCCATTAAGTTGGTGCCTGGGGTGGGAGGGGCACTGGGGGTCAGCAAAGGCGGGAAGCAGGGAGAACAGAAGGCACGGGGGCCTCACTAGCAACAAAAAAAAGAAGGGCTGACTTGCAGGGGAATGGGGGCACAACTGCCTGCTGCAGAAGGAACAAAATGGCTGGCTAGAGGGAGGAGGGACACAGGAAAGCAACAAGCTGCACAGGAAGCAGGCAATAGCGGCAGCAAGGCAAGCCTGCCAACGGCATCAGGGGGAGCTAGCCCAGGACCTGCTCAATGTGGTTGCGCTGGGGCAGCTACTGTCTTCCTCTCATTCCCAACCTTTTTCTGGTGCCCAAAGAACCAAAGGAGGGAGGGCAATGCAGTGATGGTCTGGCAACACCATCTCTGTGTTTCTTTCCTCCCATTCATTCACACTACAGATGGTAGGGTTGCTCTGCCTGTTGGCATTGGCTTTATCAGACAGTGCCTGTTTCCCAGTCTTTCTTTGAAAGTATAGAGCTGGACCCTCATAATTGGGCGGTACGGAATGACAACAGGGAATTGGCAGAGGGTGGAGGGACACTAGATATTCACCTTTAAAACATATACATAGCCTGTAAACGGCTAGAGCGACTCTGGAGAAGTGGCTACCGCAAGACCGATAAAGAGGCCTATAAAGAAAGTCTCTCTCTCTACAAGAAATTACTTCAGGATACCAAAAAGAGGTTATTTTCGGAGCAGATAAATTTGGCAAAATACTCCTCCAAAGAACTCTTTAGAACTATTATTAAACTCACAGTCCCCCAAACGCCTAAAATTCAGAGCAGCTCTGAACTGTGCGAAAATCTGGCTTCCGCTTTTCAGTTAAAGGTGGAAGCCATATTCTCATCTTTTACCCTCCCACAAGATAATGAAAATTGTGACCCCGCCATGATGGTGCCCAATGGGTCAAAGGCAACTTTAACGCTAGACAGCTTCTCTCCCCTGGAGACACAAGATTTGATTAAACTCCTGATGTCTACGCATTCAGGCTCTCCGTTGGATCCATGCCCGGTCGACGTGATGAAGCAAATTCCAGAAACCATTGATGCAGCTCTTACTCCCTTGTTCAACCATATTTTTAAGGTGGGACATTTCCCCAAAAAATGGAAAATGGCATCCATCCTGCCCTTGCTCAAAAAACAGAACCTCGACCCCAAAGACCCGAACAACTACACAGCTATCTCCCGATTACCACTACCTGCAAAAATGATCGAGAAAGCCTTGAACGTGCAACTCAGCCGGTTCTTGCAGACCAATAACATCCTGGACCCAACGCAATTTGGATTCAGAGCTGAACACAGCACCGAACTGGCTTTGATCAAGTCCACCGAGGAGGTGAGAGAGGCCTTGGACCAAGGAGGCGTCACGATTTTGATCATGTTAGATCTCTCGGCGGCCTTCAACACGGTCCATCATAAAGTTTTGATGGACCGGTTATCAGAAAACGGAGTTCAAGGCATGGCCTGGAACCTCCTTAAATCATTCCTTGCTGACAGACTATAATCGGTGGATCTGGACAAGGCTAGGTCCAAGCCCTTCTCCCTGCCGTGTGGGGTACCTCAGGGGTCCTTCCTGAGTCCCACACTTTTCAATGTATACGTGTCGCTGCTGGGAGCCTTGATAAGGACATTCGGGTTCCAACTGACGTCTTATGCGGATGACACGCAAACAGTACTGTCTATTCAGTGGGGCCAGGAATCGGAAACGGGTAGGAAATGTCACGACTGTATGAAAGCCATCTCGGGTTGGATGGCGTCCAACTGTCTGAGACTAAATTCCGGAAAAACTGAAGTCATCATTTTCGGGAATAACATTAATATCTGGACACCGGAATGGTGGCCAAGTGAACTGGGATCGCTTCCAGAACCAGCTGAAAAGGTGAAGAACCTGGGGGTGATGGTTGACAAGAAACTCACTTTTGAAGACCAGATCAATGGGGTTGTCGCTTCATGTTTTTTTCTCCTCAGAATTCTGAAAAAAATAAAGTTTTTTCTTTCTGATGATAGCCTGAGGACTGCAGTTACCGCACTTATTATGGCACGCTTGGACTATTGCAATGGTCTCTATCTAAACATCCAAAAGAGACTCATGAACAAACTCCAAGTAGTGCAGAATGCAGCAGCCAGGCTATTGACTGGCACACCTTGGTTTGTCTCAGTTAAGAGGGAACCAAGACAGCTCCATTGGCTCCCCGTGAAACAGCGAGCTCAGTTCAAAGCCCTCTGTACAGTTTTCAAGGCACTAAATGGCAATGGTCCTGACTTTCTGAAACATCGGTTTCAATGGTTTGTCCCTAGTAGAACCTTGCGCTCTATGACGGCAAAACAAGTGATCATTCCTTTAGTTAAAAGAGCCACATGGGGTGGTAGGAGTTTCATTACCTCCGCCTCCAAGGCTTGGAATAACCTACCGTTTCACCTCAGAAATGCAACCGGGCTCCTCTCCTTCAGACGGGATCTGAAAACTTTGCTATTTACATTATAGATGCCTCACTTCACGGGAACATTTTAGGTAGCACTCAGCGCCAGGACACCTTAGGGTAACAGTTGCGCTTTAAAAATTCTAATAACACAACATAACATACATATATAGGAGTGGGTTTCCAGATACATGGAGGTAGGGTACCAGATAAATGGAGATTAAGAAAGCAGCATGACACCAAATCTATGTGGGTTAAGAGATATAGTGGTGCCTAGGAGAAAAAGTAAGCCAAACCACCCTCGTTTGTAGTTACAAACTCGGTGGTGAAAGGTGTGGGAAGGAGAGTCGGAAAATTCCTTCTTTTGGAACTAGGGTCCTCACACACCCAGCAAGCTAGATGTCATGCTTCATCATATGGACCTGCTCCTCGTCGGGTCAGCGCTGCAATACCCAACGGGCACCCTTAAAGGGGCTCTTTAGCGGAGATCTTTTGTTCCTTGCCGTATGATGAAGTGCGAGTGTGTGTGATGCAGTGCAAGTGTGTGGGCCGAAGCGTGTAGATATCGTGCAGGGGTGATTTAAAAGAAGTAGGATAGTCCAAATAAGATTTTTATTCTGGCTGGCTATCCACTTCGTTAAAATAAACAGAGTGGCAGCCTATCTAACTCAAAGGTTTAGTTAAGGCTATGTTCCACTCTACAGGTCAACATGTTTCTTGCCTATTGGTCAGGTTGATCCGTGGCAATTCTTCAGGACCTACTCAGTGAATCTATCTACACAGTGTGATGGGGTCAAATACTACCTACCACATGTTCACACTACGAGTCAAATTTACTGTAGTGTATTCCATTAACCTCTCTACAGTGAGGGAGTCACTCCAGTCGGTGTCCGGCGGAGTATGAGGACACCTGAAACATGGTGTCCCTTCCGTCGTTCAGGAGGAGCCGAATCACCTACCCCCTATCGCCGGCACCGGAAAAGGTGCCACTCTGTTTATTTTAACGAAGTGGATAGCCAGCCAGAATAAAAATCTTATTTGGACTATCCTACTTCTTTTAAATCACCCCTGCACGATATCTACACGCTTCGGCCCACACACTCGCACTGCATCACACACACTCGCACTTCATCATACGGCAAGGAACAAAAGATCTCCGCTAAAGAGCCCCTTTAAGGGTGCCCGTTGGGTATTGCAGCGCCGACCCGACGAGGAGCAGGTCCATATGATGAAGCATGACATCTAGCTTGCTGGGTGTGTGAGGACCCTAGTTCCAAAAGAAGGAATTTTCCCACTCTCCTTCCCACACCTTTCACCACCGAGTTTGTAACTACAAACAAGGGTGGTTTGGCTTACTTTTTCTCCTAGGCACCACTATAAGAGGAACTACATACCTTTAGATAGCAGTATCTGACTGGGCATTTATGTTGGACCTCTATAAAAAGCCCCTTAGTCCCCCTTTTTGTTGATTGGTTAAGAGATATAGGCATGTTTTTGGAAGTCTAATTTAATCATGTCTACTACATGTACTCTACTGCACAGTAGAACCAAGGGATAAGCTATGTAAGGAGTATGTATGAATGTGCATGGGTCATGCATAACATAGAATTGTTGACTAGAAATTTTCCACCTGAGAGTTCCGATTATTACCACCACAGGTAACTCACAGAGATAGAGTTACTGCCGCACAGTCAGGCTGCTCAGCACCTCACACAAGTATGATGTCTAGCAAAGGTTTTCTTACTGGAAATGTACCATTCCAGTACAAAATATTATACCTAGAAAAACCTTTAAAATGTTTTCCACTTTTGATGTGTGCTGTACAGTACAACACATATATAAAGTCAGAAACTTTTGGAGAAATAAAAATATTTGTCATTTTTAATGCTTGCATCAAAGAGATGCAATTTGTTGGTGCAAAGTCCTCTCTACTGTTCTCTGTATATGGTGGTTTGCATCAAAAACCATGGGTGGTTGCATAGGAATGCCCATATACCACCCATGGAACGCCCCCTTGATGCGAAGTAATGCAAAGCTTGTGCTGGATTGTAAACCAGAAATAAACTTTTTGCACCAGTTTGCATCACTTTTATGATATAAACCCAGCACAAAATGTAAGAAAATCTGCCCCAAAGTGCGGAAAACAACCCTGTCATTAACAGTTAAGTGACAACAAGATTGCAAAAGGCAAACTGTTAGCAGGAAAACAAAGGTCCGCTTTGGGGAAGTGAACATGCTAGCGGTATGGGACACAAGCTAGAGGAGGTATGACTCAGTCTGGAGAAGCGGTACTAAGGAAGCTGTAACTCTTCATTCCTGCTAAGTGTGTGCCAGTCTCTATCAGGCTCTTCTCTTTGCTGTGTTTGATGGTGCAAGAAGACTCTTTTCAAAAATCCCAAATTAGCTTTCCTTCCAAAGTGCAAAATTGTAATATCCTACTGGGAATGTAAATTACATGGATCGCTCCTCGAGTTTGGTAGCACTCTATAAATCTAATGATGATGATAAAAAGACTCTTCTTCTCCACAAATAAGTTCTCATTATCACCCCAATGAACCTTAAGAACAGCGATTTTAATGGTGAGAGCACTTCCTTTATTACAAATAGGAATTATTATTATTATTATTATTACTATTATTAATGCTTTCCACTCCTTTGGAAATTATGTAAGTTCAAGCCTTGTAATTCATTTTGAGTTATGGAAGTGATCAAGACCACACAGTCTTTTTAATCTGTTTATTAGATTTTGCTTTTCTAGTTTGCATCAGTTTTAACCGGCCCATTATTCGTATATATCCATCATGCACAGTAAATCACATTTAGAACACTATCTCGAGCAAATCAATCACCATCTATAATAAAAGTATGTACGGTTCTGGCAATGGGAGTAAGCAATCGATCAATTACAGATAATGTGCACAAAGTGACTAACTATAATCACACTAACAAAGAAAACAGAACTCGTTGTATTTCAATGGACAGTGCAAAGTCTAATGGCACGAAAATAAATGTTATACATCACTGTTTTAACACATAATGGCAAGAGATGATTACTCCCCAAAATTTTCAACATAGAGAACTCAATGAATTGCAAACAGTTTTCTTGCCTTGAATTTTTAAAATAAGACACGAGAACCACAATTTGAATTGGCATTTTGAAGTCCCATGTAAAGTCTGAGAGAGTCAGTCTGCCTATGTGACTGTGAAGTTGCATGGGGTATGTTGACATGTCTTTGATGTACAGTTGTGGTTCATATTTCGAAAATTCACAGAATCGAAAGAGTCCTCTTATGGCTTTCTTGTGGAATGTTTAATGTGCTATTTTTGGTCCAGTAATCGTGCATTGAGGGGGCATGTCACAAAACAGGTGGGTTAGTGAAAAATGTAATATATATTGACAACCCGCAGTTTTCCGTGAACTGAACTCTATTGTGCAGAGTCTGACTAGAGACTGCAGACAATTTTAAAAGGCCCATCAACCTGTCAATTCACATTCACCAAACATATTTTCTGCCATCCACGTACAGACATGAAGTATTGGAAAGAGTCTTTGGAAACAGCTTGTACTTGTGGAGTCACTGAAATCAGAGAGCTGAATTCCAGCTAACACCTCCATGGCTGTTGCTTCCAGTTATAAAAGTTTTTTGATATTTTTATGGTTTCATTCAGGCCCAGCCACAAGCCTAACACATGCAGGGCTATTTCATTAACAGCAACTGGCACCTCATGGTTACCACATGTTCATCTTTCAAGATCTGCCATTGGGGGTGCGCTTTCAACATAAATTAATTCTGGAAATAATACCCTTTGAATTTATGAGAGGTAGCTAGGACACTTTGTAAATGAAGGTATAATTCTATCTTCGTGGTTGGGAGAACAGAGGGGCAGATTTACGTTCCCTGGCGCATCCCTGCAAATCAGCAGGGATGCGCCAGGGAAGATGCGTGACTCAAGTTTACCCTTGCGCCACCACAGATGCGCCGCATTTACAATGCGGCACATCATGGCGCAAGGATAAACAGATGCGTGACGCATCTGTCGGCGGAAGGGTGGCGCAGTACTGGAGTTGTGCCGCAAGTGCGACGTAACTCCAGTACTGCTCAGGGGTGCCCTATACCTAACATGCTGCGTCACTCCTTACGCCTGCTTGAAGCAGGCGTAAGGATTTGACGCAGCAGGGACGTAAAAGTGACCGTGAAATCTTGTAGATTTCACTGCGTCACTTTTACGGAGCTTCCTTGCGCAGGAACGCCACCCCCTGCGCCGGCACGCCCACATGAAACCTGACGCAGGTTTCATGTGGCGCAGGGCTTTACAACGTGATGCATCTCCCTAGATGCGTCACGTTGTAAATCCCCCACAGCATGGCGCATGATTTGCGCCGCCACTGCGTCACAAAAGTGACGCAACGGCGGCGCAAAAGTGGCGTAAGGGGCTTGTAAATCTGCCCCAGAGTATTTAATGATATGACGTACTGTAGTTGCGTTTTTGCACTTCTATCTTCTTGAATGCTGCTATGAATACTGCCATGTACATTTGAATACTATTTAGTTCAGACATATTTTATCTGCTAGGCTTTTTTAATGTAAACTGAATTCTATTAGTACTTTTCAAGGACTCTTGAATTTGTTATCCTGCTCGAGCACTTGGACTTTATGCCGTCTTTTATGCTGCTACTTATGGTGCATTGTATATAGCTATTGAGTATCTTAAAACATTTTGGGGGATATTCTCAAGGACTTATCGCCGAGTTAGCGGCACTTTATCGCAGCCAAAGTGGTGATAAATACATCGCACTATTCACAAGCTGGTGCTAACAGCCGATATCACCAGTTTTCCTGTGATAGCAGCCGCAAAAAACATCGCCACAAATGATACCGGCAACTAACGCTAATGATATGCAGAGTAGGCGTTCCCGTGCAAAAAGCTGCGAAAACACCACTTCGCAACATTCTCAACGACCAGCCAGATCGGTGATAAGATCACAAAACATGCGATAAGGCGCGTTCGCAGCAGGGATTTAACACCTGCTCTTACCTGGTGTTAAGTCGGACGACAACATGCACCATAAAAGGGAGCCCAGCCCACAGCCACACCAGAAGAACAACAGATGCCATGGAGCTACTGATCATGCAGCTCGGAGCCCAAGAGGGCCACAACACCCACCGCCACCACCCCCAGGACCCCCCCCCCCGGGGCCCTACCCCGGGCACCCCTCCCGGACAAGGATATTTCACATCAACCGTACAAATTCATGAACACAACAATTCGCCTGATGTCGCACAATTACAACAATTAACATTCATGTGTGGTCAGAAAAAGGAAAAACATTCATACATCTTTGAATTTCCCCAAAAATTATTTTATTCAAATTTAACTCAATACTACTATTTCGAAGAGTCATGGCGGGTCTTCTCTGGACAATCTGTAAGTCACAGCCTGCAAGACAAAATTGAAGATAAGAAGGTGTGTCATGCGCTCCTCAAAGGACAGAGAGAGAGAGAGAAAGAAATGGAGAGAGAGAGAGAGTGAAAGAGAGTGAGAGAGAGAAAGAGAGAGAAAGGGGGAGAGAGGGAGAAGGAGAGAGAGAGTAACAGAGGGAGAGAGAGACAGTGAAAGGAAGAGAGGGAGAGACAGTGCCGACACTGCGCACCCAGGCCTCACTGCTCACCTGCTGCCACCGGTGTGTCTCCAACCACGTGCCGGTATACACTGCAGTCCACCAGGTCCCTAATCTGAAACAGAGTCCAGAGCTAATGATGGCAGAGTTCATATCATTGCACACGGCAACATCGCTTGCCCGCCCCTGCGCACACAGGCTGCTGCACCCCAGCCCCTCCTGCCACCCAGCGGGGATTGCCCGCCCCTGCGCACCCAGGCCTCACTGCTCACCTTTCGCCACCGGCGTGTCTCCAAGAGGGCCCACCACGTGCCGGTGCAAGCTCCAAGTCCGGGGCCCGTGACCTTGCCAGCCTCCACATCATTCAGCCCGCACCGTGGTCCACCAGGTCGCACACTTGATTCTGGGTCTTGATTTTGCAATGGCAGAGATCATATCAGTGCACACGGCATCATCGCAGGCTGCACACCCGCTCAGCTCTATAGGTGCCACTAACTCTGTGAACCGCTAGGCAACGCCACGTGGCGGTAGGCCTGTGCTGCCCGCTGGCTCAGGCCTATACTGCGGTCCACCAGGTCGCACACTTGATTCTGGGTCTTGATATTGCAATGGCAGAGGCCATATCAGTGCACACGGCATCATCGCAGGCTGCACACTTGCTCAGCACTTTAGGTGCCCCTACCTCAGTGCCTCGAAAGTCACCGTCCCGTGGCGGTAGGCCAGTGCCGGCCGCAGTGTATCCGGTGCCACCGACTCTGTGCAACGCAAGTCATGGACCCTTTATGATTGAGTCTCGTGATATGCCAGGCGGACGCAGCCATGTCACCTCAGGCAGTGGGGAAGAACTGGGACACGTAGCGTCGTCGTCCCCCCTTTATACGTAAGCCGAGTGGGCTGGCT
Source organism: Calotriton arnoldi (assembly GCA_963921515.1). Taxonomy (NCBI): domain Eukaryota; kingdom Metazoa; phylum Chordata; class Amphibia; order Caudata; family Salamandridae; genus Calotriton; species Calotriton arnoldi. The sequence goes on from CAWUFW010018059.1 coordinate 199,662, forward strand.
CGGCATACGCCAGGCCAGAGTAGGGGTGTGAATAATTATCCCTGGCCTCTGGGCGTGGTTCATATCTGGGCTGCACAGGAAACCAACTGATGCGTGTGTCTCTGTTGCAGTGTCGGCGCCACACGGCCCGCAATCGACAATGTTGCAATGTTGCATGCACCCGGAGGGCGGCCGTGCACGAAGGGATTGTACACGGAGCGCAAGGCCGCTCGGGGTCTTGGCTCATACATGCCAACTGTTGTGTGTGTATCGCTATTGGTGCACCATAAGCCCAAGGCCTAACCTCAATTGCAGCGCAAAAGCCACATCACATTTCCAGGATTTAAGCAGTAGTCAGACTAACATTAGGGATGAAAGCTCCTTTGTCTCAATACAGAAGGCGGAAGGATATCTGCACCTCCGACCTTGGTTTTGCATGCGGCAGGCACCCCCTGAGAGAGATACCATAGCAGATGATGACGACTCCCACACTACGCACAGCGCTAATGATAGACCAACGTATCCACACCCCACACACAGAAGTCCATGCTCGAGGTACTCTTGCATGGAATGCCCTTGACACTTACGCACACAACAACCCATACGTCCAAACGTTGCACACTCATACGACTCATTGCTCTGAGCAGTGGCATATCATCCACATAACTGCCGCAGGTCAGAAGAGTGCCGGTTTTATGAGAGCCACCAACGCAATGGCAGAACATCCCAGCCACATGCACAACCCCTGTCACGTGGAACTGTACCATGCACGTATGCTGCATTTACTGGGGGCACTGCCATTGGGAGTGCTGCGGATCAGTGACCGTCTGAGCTTCCGCCCTGCCAACGTCACCTGCGTTCAGCCTGTGTTGCATTGTCGATCGTGCATATTCCAGTGGTCCATGGATGTCTGCCTATCCAACAGGACGGTAGCTGAACTGGATCTTGACATGTGTGTGCGCCCCCTGTTGGCCCACGACCAGGAGTGTCACCGTGATACCCGTTCATGGGATGCCTTGATACTTGGCATACATGCTGGCAGCCGGACATGGGAGATTGCACAACTCCTCGCGTGCAGTGACCACATTGAACCGCTCCCTTTTGGGCTGTAATGCATATTGGTGAAAGGGGTGGACGCAGCACTCCTGTCCGGACCTGCTAATGTATTGGCTCGCCGTCCCGTTCGCTGAAGACGACAACAAGCTCATGTTGGAAATGATAGCCTACGAAACTGCAATCGTCTTCATGGACGAGTAACTACGTACCTGGAGCCACAACATATTGTAAGCCATTGCACAGGCCCCAACACCTTGTTGCATCTTGGAGAACTGGTCACATATCCCACGACAACAGTGGACATGGCTGCATTCGCCAGGACTCCGAATACATGAGCGGCCCACAACGCGGGTTGACACACACCTGTGCAAGGTGAGTGGACAGCGGCGCTTGGCAACGTTCCTCAATCTGACATAGTGCTGGAGGGAGAGTACACACAGGTAGGTATGCGGAGAGATGTTCTGTTGTCAAATGTGATGGGGGACAATACTTTAGGCCTGCCAACGACTTTGACATTCATACACAGCCCTATTTCAAACATTGCGTGGGTTAAAGTTGTGAAATTGCGCAATTGTTGTTTCAGAGCAATGAGGCCACAGCTAGTGCACACCTTCCCAGTCATCTCATTGGCCATGTGGGTCACGGACAAACATGCGCATTGCTTTCATTTCCCCGGGTGTACCTTTTTGTGCAATCAATGTCCCTACATTCATCCATACTTTCATACTTGATCGATCATGGACATGACACATCTGTGTGATTTTGGAATGTTTTATTCACATTCGGTGGAGTGTCGGAGCTGGAGCAGTACATGGCCATGCAAACCCCACATTAAATTGTAGCCCAGTGGAGGGCCAGCCAGAGTCATTTAGGGATTGACAAGTACATCGGAAGAGGATGAGTACAGTCCGCAGTCTGATTGCTGTGTCATTGGCAAGCAAACAGAATATGGCAGTCCATGTCGAGGTCCAAGGTGAGTGTCGCAGAGTGTTTCGGGGGACAGTGGGAGGTGTTGTTACAGGCATGATGCAGAGGGCAGAACCAAGCTGACACAGGGCATATAGCGGAGATGAATGCTACTGGCTCCTTCTTAATACAAAGGTGGAATCACCCGCATCTTCGTCCTCTGTGTCATTTGGCTGACATGTGGGTGCTGTTGTTTGGTCTGCAGCACTGTGTGCCACTGACACATCAGGGGCCGCAGGTGGTATGGCTGCAGCACTGTGTGCCACTGACACATCAGGGGCCGGAGATGTGTGTGTAGCAGTACGAGCAGCATTCATCAGCGACTGCCTTAGTGGCAGCAATGCGATGATGAGGATCTGCAGGGCATAGAAGATCCCAACAAGTTTTCGCTGGTGTGCATCCGTGGCAGCCATTCTTTCTGCATGCATCCGCTCCATGTTCTCCATTATCCTCAGCATCTGTGCCAACTCTCGGGTGACATCGCTGAGGCCACTCTGACTAGACAGTTGTTCTCGTCTCAGAGTCATGACTCCAGCGATGTCGGGCATGGATTGTTGGACATCATGGAGCGAACTGTGGGTGTCCGTTAGGGAGTGTAAGTGTCCCTGATGGGACTTAGACACCCACGTATGTCATCTAGTTTGGCGACCATGAGGTCGAACCCCACCCGCACCTGTTCAGCCACCTCCTTCTGGCAGTCTAACACCTGGGCTCGGAATGCGATGTGTTCTTCGGTGGGGTGCTGGTAGCCAGCCGTGGTGGTGGGTGCTTCCTGCTGTGTGGTCTGTGCAGGGGGTGGCGTCTCCTGGATGCAGCTGGGCTGCCCTGCTCCTGGAGGTGGGTTGCCGTAGCTGTCCATGAGCTGTTGTAGGGCGTCGGTGTCGAAGGTGTGGAGGTCCTCTTCATCATCACTGATGTGTTGTCTGGTCTGATCTGCAGGAGGTGTTGATTGTCCCTCTGCAATGTGAAGGGGAGATGCATTTTAACATTGTGTTCACATGTATGTTGACGCATTGTTCACGTTTACATACAGACTGCATGACAATGTACATTGTGACTGTTTGGGAGGAGCGGACTATTTTATGCGGGTCAGTGGACATTTGAACTACATGATGGATGTGAGGTTGTACACATACATTATCATCTCACAGTTTCCTGCTATGCCAGATGTGATTGGCCAGTTTCTACGCACAAGCGGCACCAGTTGTGTCCTCTGTTCTGTAGTGAAAGTGTTGCACTTTGTACCACATTGTTGTCAATGTTGATGTGCTGTGTTTGCTATGTGTGTGTGCTGCATTGTGGGAGAGTCGCCCCTGCAGCAGTGATTTTGCTGCCCCTTCTCCCTTTGAGGCGGTGTGCCTTTGACTTCTGTGCTTCTACAGTACTGAGATGTTGCAGACTTGGCTACTTTTGGCTCTTGTTCGTATTTGGGACTCTTGGGCATGGTTTATCCGCAAATGTCTTGTTGACGTCAGGGGTTGTTTGTGCACGTGGATGTGTCAGAGTGTGACCTGCTCCTTTCCGGATGTGTTCCACACTCAGCCACCTCAGTGTCGTGGCGAGCACCATGTCATGATCATTGTACTGCAGCCATGCTATTCGTCATGCAGTGTCACTTGCATTGTCAGTGTGGCTCACAGACACGCCGCTTTGCTGGGTTTGGTGATGTGTGGGAAGGGCCCCCTCTGGGCACATAGTCGACAGGGGCCTACTTGCTGTTTCTAGGTGTGCTGCAGTGTGCCAAGGGGATCAGGGACATGATCCAGAGTCATTGTGGGTGTGCACTGTGCTATACTTAATTGTGCATGTGTGCCATTGTGCCCATCTCCCCCCGTCCCCCAAGTCCCTGTTGGGTACTCACCCTGGTGCTGTTGTGTCCGGTCATGTCGAGCAGTGTCCGGACCCCCAACTCCTGCCACCGTCTCCCCACTGATGACTGTGGCCACCATTTCCTCCATCTCATCCAGCTCCTGGTGTTCCGCTGGACTGCCATCTCCAGTCTGCATTGCTGCCTGATGGTTGTCAGCGAGTTTCTTCTTGGTTTTGCGCTTCGCATCATTCCAGCGCCTCTTGACCTCTCCAATTGTCCTCCTCCTCACTCTGACTGCATTCACCTTATCCAGGATGGACTGCCGTATTGCATTTTTATTTGCCAATGACACGTTGGGGATGACGGACAGTTGTTGGTGGTGTTCTATCACATCCGTGATGATGATCCTGTTTTCCTACGGACTGAAACTCGTCTTCCTCGTCTTCTTCTCCTTGCCCTTCCGTGACCCCGAGGTCCCAGGCTGGTCCTCCTGGGGGCTTGTGGGGGTCTGGTCGTCCTTTGTACTTGCTCCGGGTTCCTCCATGGTGCTACGCAGTTAAATTTGTTTTGTTTGTGTTTTTCGGTGCTTTTATAGTGCATTTTCCCGCATGACGCGTGGGAATTGCAGGCCTGTCGCTGGTTATCGCTGATTTTTGTATCGCGATTTGGGACATTGCAACTTTTTCACATTCGTGTTTCGCATTTTTTCGGCGTCGCGTTAATTTTAACGCGGGCATTTGGCGCATTATCGTGAGACTATCGCATGGTGCCGCCGGGTTGAGAATACAACGTTAACACAGTGTTATTTTCCAGCGATAGACTGCGATGTGAGAAGTTGCGTTAAGCTAATTTTGCGATTGTTAACACACGTTCTTGAGAATATCCCCCTTTGTATTTTATCTTTCAATGAATAGAACGTATTTCTTTCATTTCACATCCCTGAAATGCACAGCTGAAGTCGCCTAAGAATTTTATGGTACAATTCGCCTTGCCCAGCTCTTGTTAACTTCGTAATTGTAAGGACCCTGAAATTGGTTTTGTAATCACATCCTACCTCCTTTTAATCTTAAAGCAATTACGATTCTTGTATTATTTTATGAAAATTGTAATCGCTGATGTTTTATGTTTTTTATCAGTTTGTTTTTAAGTATTGACAGATTTGCTAAAATTGGAGTTGATTGAGTGTGTTTTTATGTAGAACTCCTCTGAGCTCCAAATTATAATAAAATAATTGAATTGAATTGAATTCAGAACAGGGACGCAATTCGTTTAATTTCAGGGTTACAGGCGGCGTTATTTTTGTTTTCTCTATTTTTTACACCTAGCTTTAGAAACTTCATTGACTCTAGACAGGTTAATCACATTATTGCGCAGCAAATAATGATTTTAAAAATACACAGGATTGAAATATAAATTACATTTTTGGCTGTGGGCACACAGTTCATAAATAAAGAAGCTGACACAGCTAGTGAAACAATTTCAGTCTTAAGTCTATTGAACAGATTGATAACATAATGCTGGAAGCAGTGGCGGCTGGCATGGCTTGCGGGTGGCGGGGTGGGCACGGGGGCTCATGGGGAGAGTGTTGCGGGGGGTCACGCATGGGGGGAATAAGAAAATAAACTTACATGAGGCCGGGTCCCGTGTCTCTGCTCCTGCTCTCCTGCCTCCGACTCCAGGAACAGGAAGCAGGCAGCCAGGCTCCCTCCTCTAAGCCATGGCACTCAGGCAGGGGCTGAGGGGGTGGGCATGTTCTCCATGCAGGCTGTAATGCAGCCTGCATGGAGAATGGGGAAAGTGCACATGACTGGTTTGGGCGGCCCGAGTGGGCAGTCCAAACAGTCATTGCGCACTTAGGAGTGGGGAAACCACTCCTACCCTGCTCCGAGAGCAGAGCATCCCCGCCCACCCACCCGCCCGCAAAGCAGCAGGACATGAAGCATAAAATGATAATAACTCGAAGTTAATATCATTTTATGTTTCTACTTGGCACTGCTTGAAAGCAATGGCGCGGCGCTCCTCACCACTGGCTGGAAGCAAGAGAAGTCAACCTTCCGGCAGCCAACGGAATACAATCAGAAAACTAGGGAAATACTTAAATAAACATAAGGATTTCCGCCTCCCACCAGAACAGCACGTGCAGGTTGGTCATTGTGTGTACTTGCAAGCTCAACCATGCCGTCCTCCCATCCAGTAATATTAAAGGTGTGCATTGAACAAGGGCACACCCATGAGTCGCTAGTTCAGCACCATATAGAGCCTGAAAGATTTGCAAAGTGGAGCAGCTGAGTTTTCCCTAGAGCAATACCTGCCTTTACAGTTGCACCTCTGGTCTGTCAGTTGCCTGTAGACTGTGGCAAGGTTATCCGCCCATCGCTGTTATACATGCACCAGATTTATTTTTTAGGAAACCAGCTGCTTCATGCCCTATCACATGATTATGGTACAGTACCCCAAAATGGCATTTACACCTATTAAATGGGAATTTTGCAATCATAATCCTGAAAGAACAGGCATTTTTTGCTTGTGACTTCCTCCGTAAAGGATAAACTCGCAAAAAAATCCACCTATGTATTTACCAACATAAGAGTAGGCTCATCAGAAAAATCACACTTAGGATGATCTGAGACGGCAAGTTATTGAAGCACCCCACCGGGGGGCGCAATATTTTGAGACTTCTAAACAAAGAAGAACTCACAATAATTTTATGTAGTATGGATGTCTGGCATTCCCTTAAGAAATTATGGACTGTGTGCAGAGTTGGCATCACTCCATGATAGTCAGGCATATATAATTATGATAGTCAGGCATATATAATTATATATGCCTGACTATCATGGAGTGTTCCCAACTCTGGAATTTTATTACCCATCCAGTACTCTATGACATGGACACTATATCTATACACATAATGCATTATTAGCTTAATTGATGCTATCAGGGCTATTCACAAAGGTAACTTACACTTGTGAGTAATTTACACATGTAATTTACTGTTACACTTTTGAGTAATTTTACCCCTTTTGGCTGTTCACAAAATTGGAGCGTACAGTTACTCAAAAGTGTAGATTTAAATTTTTTTACCCCTTAAAAAGGGTGTGGAGTCAAATTTATGAGTGTAAGTTACTACTGTCAAATAGAAAGTTCAGTACCACACAGGGCCACTGATACTGCAACACTCCCCCATAGATAATGATGAAGACAGGTCTTAAAATAAAACCCCATAGGAAACAATGTTAAATTAAATTAAATTACATTATTTCAAATAATCTAAAATATAAACAAATCTAATTTAATGTTAAAATTTATTAAAAATGCAAAGCTTTTAATATTTAGTAAAGCATAATAAAAAATGTAATCAATTACTTTTTTTAAATTTAAATTGCATAAAAAGAAATTTAACTTAAGATGTATGCTATTTACATTAAGATCCAATAAAATATTTTAATATTAATTTAAAATATATTAATTTGACCGTGCTGTAGCATTTTCTGACCTTCATTTAATATATATAATATTATATATATATATACAATATTATATATATACATATGTATATATGTATACATATAAGTATGTATGTATATATATATGTATGTATATATAAGTATATATTATCTACTGGCGGTCGCCAGTAGATAGTTATAGTTAGGACCTATTTTCCATAGAAAATTCACAACATTCTATTTCCAATAACTTTGGCGCCGGTCGACGAATCTTCGCGAAATTTTCAAAACTTATGGCCCCCTCCAGTCCGCTCCTATCCTGAAAGTCTCGGGGTGATTCGTCAAGTGGGGGCTGAGAAAAAAGGGGGGTCCCAAACGTGTTTTCCCCATGCAATTTTCCATAGGAAACTTTAGACACGGCTACAACCCGAAATGCTGAACAGAATTACACCAAATTTGGCAAAGAGGTAGTTCCTTGTTCAGAAAGAACCCTTTTTGTTAAATGGTGTAAATCCGTTCAGTAGTTCCTGAGAAAATCAAAAGTAAAATCACATATATATCTGGGCAGAGCCTAACCACACATGTCATTGTGAGATCTGATTGGCTGTCAGCACTTCATCCTGGAATTGCTGGCAGCCATCTTGGGACCAATATACATGATAGTACCCCATTGAAATGCATTGTAGTGAATCAAAGATTTTGAGGGTTACCAAAAGGAGAACTATAAAGGGTGATAACAGACTTTAGTTACATTAGAATTAATTTGTTGATGGTACCATACTAATTTCAGGAATTGTGGTGTGTTCTAAGGTGATTTTACCCTGTGAAAAACCTTCTGCTGGGATATCATGAATCATGTTTGAGAGAAAACTATTTTCACATGCTTGTCCCATAGAGTTTTGGAATGTGCTCCAGAAGCTAAAATGAGAGCATATTTTCTGTAAATTCACATTATCTTTCTCAGTCATGTGAGAATGAAGTCTGACATTCTCAGTAAAACATGTACATCCAACAAGGGCAGAGACTGTCAGTTGATTCCTTGGTGTTCTACTGCAGCTTCCCAGAGTGTTCCAAAGAACAACTAGAGCGCTAACAGTCTTACTTATGACAAAATTATGGCACACCAAAAGCCATCTTGATTGGAATAAACTGGTAACACTTAAAACATTTAATTTAAAAGGAACAAAATGAGGGGGTTCATTTTGCCATAGAAATGAACAACATTCCCAGCACGACCCCCTACACTACACAAGCACCACTGCACTACCCTAAACCCTAAAACACTACCCCCAGCACGACCCCCTTCACTACCTAAACACAACTGCACTACCCTAAACCCTAAAACATTACCTCCAGCACGACCCCCTACACTACACAAACACCGCTGCACTAACATAAACCCTAAAACACTACCCCCAGCACGACCCCCTACACTACCCAAACACCACTGCACTACCCTAAACCATAAAACACTACCCCCAGCACGACCCCCTACACTACCCAAACACCACTGCCATACCCTAAACCCTAAAACACTACCCCCAGCATGAACCCCTACACTACCCAAACACCACTGCACTACCCTAAACCCTAAAACACTACCCCCAGCACTACACCCTACACTACACAAACACCACTGCACTACCCTAAACCCTAAAACACTACCCCAGCACTACCCCTACACTACCCAAACACCACTGCACTAACATAAACCCTAAAACACTACCCCAAGCACAACCCCCTACACTACACAAACACCACTGCACTACTCTAAACCCTAAAACACTACCCCCAGCACGACTCCCTACACTACCCAAACACCACTGCACTACCCTAAACCCTAAATCTACCCCCAGCATGACCCCCTACACTACCCAAACACCACTGCACTACCCTAAACCATAAAACACTACCCCCAGCATGACCCCCTACACTACACAACCACCACTGCACTACCCTAAACCCTAAAACACTACCACCAGCATGACCCCCTACACTACTCAAACACCACTGCACTACCCTAAACCCTAAAACACTACCCTAGCACGACCCCCTACACCACCCAAACACCACTGCACTACCTTAACCCAAAAACACTACCCCCAGCACGACCCCCTACACTACACAAACACCACTGCACGACCCTAAACCCTAAAACACGACCCCTACACTACACAAACACCACTGCACTACCCTAAACCCTAAAACACTAGAACCCAGCATGACCTTCTACAGTACACCAACACCACTGCACTACCCTAAACCCTAAAACACTACCCCTACACTACACAAACACCACTGCACTACCCTAAACCCTAAAACACTACCCCCAGCACGACCCCCTACACTACACAAACACCACTGCACTACCGTAAACCCAAAACACTACCCCAGCACTACCCCCTATACTACCCAAACCCCACTGCACTACCCTAAACCCTAAAACACTACCCCCAGCATGACCCCTACACTACCCAAACACCACTGCACTACCCTAAACCCTAAAACACTACCCCCAGCACGACTCCTTACACTACACAAACACCACTGGAGTACCCTAAACCCTAAAACACTACCCCCCGCATGACTCCCTACACTACCCAAACACCACTGCACTACACTAAACCCTAAATCTACCCCCAGCATGACCTCCCACACTACACAAACACCACTGCACTACCCTAAACCCTAAAACACTAACCCCAGCATGACCCCCTACACTACCCAAACACCACTGCACTACCCTATACCCTAAAACACGACCCCCTACACTACACAAACACGACTGAACTAGCCTAAACCCTAAAACACTACCCACAGCATGACCCCCTACACTACACAAACACCACTGCACTACCCTAAACCCTAAAACACTACCCCCTACAGTACACAAACACCACTGCACTACCCTAAACCCTAAAACACTACCCCCAGCATGACCCCCTACACTACACAAACACCACTGCACTACCCTAAACCCCCCTACACTATACAAACACCACTGCACTACTCTAAACCCTAAAACACTACCCCCAGCACGACCCCCTCACAACACAAACACCACTGCACTACCCTAAACCTTAAATCTACCCCCAGCACGACCCCCTACACTACCCAAACACCACTGCCATACCCTAAACCCTAAAACACCACCCCCAGCATGACCCCCTACACTACACAAACACCACTGCACTACCCTAAACCCTAAAACACTACCACCAGCATGACCCCCTACACTACTCAAACACCACTGCACTACCCTAAACCCTAAAACACTACCCCAGCACGACCCCCTACACTACCCATACACCACTGCACTACCCTAAACCCTAAAACACTACCCCCAGCACGACCCCCTACACTACTGCACTACCCTAAACCCTAAAACACTACCCCCAGCATGACCCCCTTCTCTACCCAAACACCACTGCACTACCCTAAACCCTAAAACACTACCCCCAGCACGACCCCCTACACCACCCGCAAACACCACTGCACTACCCTAAACCCTAGAAAGAAACCCCCACCCCATGCCCAATCCCCCTTACCTCTCACTCCTCGTGGTTCCTCTCTCCTCGTGGTTCCTGCTTCACGTCGTCTCTGAGGGGCGGTGCACGTCGTTGTGAGGAAACGGAACAGCCTCTGTTTCCTTACAACGACGTGGATCATCTACATGTTTTTAGAACGCATGGTCATTTACCATACATACCTTTACAACAAAATTCGTTGTAAAGGCATGCGTGGTAAATGACCATGCGTTCTAAAAAAATGCGTAGTAATGACTTTGCGATGTACAACGCATGCATGGTAATGCATGCGTTGTAATGGTATCGCGAAGTAAAAAAGTCGTTGTAACGGCTGCTTACCGATCGAAGCTGGCCCCTGTTCTTCAGTTAGACGTTTATTTGAGTAATTAGGAGGAAGGAATGTGGTTTTTGTACCGAAAAGTGCATTCCCGGCTGTTGTAATGTGAAAGTGTCCACGTGGCCTGGTTTCACTTCCGGTGAGAGAGTGAAAGAGTCTGTTTGGATCTAAAAGAGTTCTGTTGTTGGACGGGGCCGGCGCGAAACGTCATCAGAAAACATAGCTAATGGAAAGCGTCCTCCCTGAAGTGTGGAGCAGTGCCATGAGAGGTCAACGAGTGTGCATCCCACCGCAGTATGACCGTACCGCGTGACCCATGTGCCGCCTCCAGGGTAGGGAGGCAGAAGCGGCATCGCAGGTCCTCTTGAAGACCGTTGTAGCACTAATTCTACATTTTGGTACTAGGGCATTTTAACTTCGTTGTTCCTGCCAGATACAAAGAGAAGATCCTGAGTTATTCAGTGCCCTCGTTACCTTTTTTGTGGGTTGTGGTGCTTGTCACTTCGCTGCCCCGCCGGTGCACACGACTGGGCACCCCACCTCGTGTGCCATCTGCAGGGCCTCTGCCCTCTGATCACTGGTTTTGTTTCTTGAGTGGCAACATAAACAGTTGCTCCCAAAGGACTAGCCTGAACACTTAGGTGAATATCCCCTGCACCAGCATTCCACGGAAATTCTTTCCTAGCTCTCCCACGTCAACGAGGACGTCATAATAGCACGGCTCCGCTCGCGACACCGTATGACGTCATCGGAGCCATAAGAGGACCTCGTCGACATGCTGACGTCAGTTCCACCCATTTTTTCCGTGCCACCGAGGCAAACAGGCGGACCGAGACATTTTCACATGTATACATAGTATAATAAATATATATATATTCACTGAAAAAACCATAGGTTTCAGGCACGTTATAGTTAGAAATGAGCATTTAAAAAACCTTAGAAATTCAGTGAAAAAACCATAGGTTTCAGGCACGTTATAGTTAGAAATTAGCATTTAAAAAACCTTAGAAATTCACTGAAAAAACCATAGGTTTCAGGGGCGTTATAGTTAGTTGGACATTTCACTCGTACAAAACCATAGAAATTCCCCCGTTATAGTTAGTTCAGCTAACTATAACTCGCTGCGCCCGCAATGCACTGCTGATGACGTCACATATTACATCACTCATGACATGGTCAGTGACATCACTCATGACATCACTGATGACATCTCAAATGACATCACTGATGACATCACTGATGACATCATCCTTGTGATAGAGTGGCAGACCTCCTCTCACCCTAATATAACCTTTGATACACACACTCAAAAATACAAACTGACATTTTCAAAACAATGGACATACCAATACCAGTTACAACACACCTATTCAGTAATTTCAAGATCTACACACACATCCACTCATTCACCAACAGTCCCTATACAGTCACTCATACATGTACTCACTCATCATATGTACTCATACACCTATACATCCTGTTACACACCGCCACTCATCCTTAGAGTTACTCACACACATAGTCACACATGCAAACAAAGTATCAAACATCCATTTACTTGCATATACAGTTATACACACACTACCATACTTACTTCTACAGAAACTTACACATACTTACTCTCTTAAACAATCACTTATAGAAACACCTACTTATTTGTACAGGAACTCTTCCAATCTCTCACTCTCACATATACTCACTTATATACACCAATACTCACATATACTAGTTTAAAACATATGTAGTTACTCATAAAGACACTATTGAGACAGTCATTCACTCACTAACACACCCATACACACACTCATCCACCTATACAGTCCTGCACACATGCTGTCTTCAACACATACAAACAGTGAGTCACTCATTCATGCATCTATGCACTAAGTAATACCGCCCACCGAACCATACAGACACTCAGACACTCATACTGATACTCAAAAAACCAACTAATAACCCATATAGACACTCATGTAGCTACTCACCAACCCATGCAGCCACTTATACACAAAGTGAGAGACTGATACAGATATTTTCATATTTAAACATTACTCACTAACCCATGTATTCACTAAGATACACTTAATCAGTCAGTTATACAATCAATTTTACACACAAAAATCATTTATTTAGGCACTTATATACCCATTTATTCTTCCATCGACCTTGAGATATACATATATAAAACGTATTTAATTTTTAGAAAAACACACATTCACTGGATGATGTCATCAGTGATGTCATCAGTGATGTCATCAGTGATGTCATTTGAGATGTCATCAGTGATGTCATGAGTGATGTCACTGACCATGTCATGAGTGATGTAATATGTGACGTCATCAGCAGTGCATTGCGGTGCGTGCGAGTTATAGTTAGCTGAACTAACTATAACGGGGGAATTTCTATGGTTTTGTACGAGTGAAATGTCCAACTAACTATAACGCCCCTGAAACCTATGGTTTTTTCAGTGAATATATATATATATATATATATATATATATATATATATATATATATATATATATATATATATATATATACTCCACAGCAGGATCCCAGGGGTACCACCATCCAAAGAAAGGCGCACCACCAGGAAACAGACTCCAAAGGCAAAGTTTATTCGAGCATCAAATGTCCAAATGACGCGTTTCGGCGGCCAGACATGTGGCCTTGATCACATAGCGCTCTACTGGTGAAAGGGTGATATTTATACAGATGTGTTAGTGGCAGTGTTTCTACTATGTTCATGGTGGTGACTGAGGAGTTTTGCAGCGTATGACTGTGGGCAAAATGCAGTAAAGCACATGTGTGACATCATGTTTTACTCCAGTGAGTACCGCAAGTGTAAGCAGACTATAAATAAGCTGCCTGTCTGCTGAAGCCAGTGATAGCCCCAGTCCTCCCGCATATGTATCCTGGAAGCTGAAATCGGTGCCAATGGCGTCCCCAATTTCAATCATCTGAGCGTGTAAGTACACAAAGTTGCGTAAAGAATGCCAAATTGTGAGCAGTTTGAGAAACAAATATCGTGTGCTAATACATCTTAAACACGCGTTAAAATCCCCACACTGAGTGAGTCAGTAAATTACTGCTCTCGGCGCGTTTCTAAAGATAAATCAAAAATGCCTATGGAACAACTAACGCATCTAGACGCGGTGCACATTAAGACGGGAAGCATGTCTCTGTTAAGAAAACATGCTGAAGTTTCCCAACAGCTCATAGTACGAAGTTGAGTCATGCCCAAACAATGTATGTGTCAGTGGTATTATGTTCACGGTGCGCCACAAGCAGCACTAAATGCTAGCGCTGCGTGTAAAACCAAGGCTAAAGTGGAAATTTCCAAGTCAAGCTTTGGTGCAAATACAGATACAAATGACATAACTGCATAAATGCAATGAATCTCGAAACTGCCACTAAATATAACAAAAAGTTAAAAGTGTGAGTGAGGGTGAAATGTGCACATGGGCATGTATATACATGTTGAGGAAAGCGTGAGTGCAAAATTAAGTAAAGTTACTAAAGTGTAGTGTTTGTGCCTCCTCAAGAGCATTTAAGTGACATAAAAATGCAACGAATGTACTGAGGAAAAGATGTGTGCGCAAGCGCAAGAAATCATCCAAAGACTGTCCGTGCTTGAACAAAATATGACTAAAGCAGCAGTGGGTGTATAACACAGCGTATTGAGAAAAAGTAACAATCTAATTCATATTTATACGCAGTCATGCTGTATGTACGTTAATTGCCGTTCAACATAGGTTACAAGCCTGCAGTGCCTATGTTTGAAAAACAAAATTTAGACAAATAAAATGACAGTATGAATACTGGGTAATGTCTATGTGGTCGCACATAGCATAAATAACGGGAAACCCAACTACATGTAAATACAGTCGGTGCACGGGCAGAGCCTAATAGTGGAATATAAACAGTGGATGTACAGAGTGAAATATATTCAGGTGATAACATAGATATACAGCTGTGAAGCGATGGTATGCTCACTAAGGATGTGAATGCCATGTTATGCTATAGGAAGTGGTGCAGATCCTCCGTGGTGTTGAGCCCAGCGCTCGACTTGGTATTGAATTGCAGAATGTATCTACTCTCCAACTGCCTCAAAAGCTTCTCCCTGTTACCACCCCGTCTGAGTGGTGGGACACAATCAATGACTGAATAGCGGAGGTGCTCTAGATTGTTATTGTGCACGTCCTTGAAATGCCTGGCTACGGGGTAGGCTGGGTCATTGTTCACTATTGCTCTGAGGTGCTGGAGAATGCGCAGGTGCACTTGCAATTTAGTGCTCCCGATGTAGCGCAGCCCGCAGTTACATTCTAACATGTAAACCGCAAAATCAGTTCTGCAAGTGAGTCTGTGCTTGATAGTGAGTGGCGTGTGTCTAAAGGCTGAGTCTACCTTTGTGATGTTCTTGCCAAATTTACAAGCCCTGCATATATATATATATATATATGAACAATCATTTCAGTTAGAAAAGAAGGCGGCACACCAGTATCATACACTAAAGGGTTTAATGTGCAAGAAGTTGAACGACGCGTTTCAGCCTGCCGGCCTTCGTCATTCAACCCTTTCGTGTATGATACTGGTGTGCTGCCTTCTTTTCTAATTGAAAGGATTGTTCTTGTTTATTGTGGATCTTTGCCACCACGGCAGGCACCGGCAGCAACAGGCAGGCGTACGGCGCTGGGCAAAAACTTTTTGGATCATATATATATATATATATATATATATATATATATATATAATTATATTTAAGATAAAATATTTCGGTTTGTAAAGTGTGAAAAGGCTTACCACAAACTTCCCTAACACCTCAGAAAGCAGCACTCAACTCAAAGAAATATATCTTCAAAAATGTGGCCAGTTTTTACCCATACTAAGAGACTTATATTGTCTACATTTAGAAACCAGAAGTATATTGAAGATTGGACGCCTTGGTTTCAAACATTTAACTTAATGAATCCTCTGGTGAACAACTTTAATGAGCTATCGCAAGCAAGAGAGATAGCGGACATCTCTGAAGAGACTTGGCATCATTAGGGGTGGGCGGTGAACTCCACTCTCCCCGTGGAGTTCTCGGAGTTTTGCCTACTCTGTGCTCCACTTGGAGTGCGGATTTTGGGAAAAACTCCGCTGACCTCGGCTTTGCGGAATTCACTGCCCAACTAATAATATTTCCCCCCTTCTAGGCCACCATAGCCCATGTCAATCACACTATGAAAAATCATGTAAAGCAGCAGGAAGCACTACACAAATTCCATAAAGTATTTTGTACCTCTCAACCAAGCTGTTTTAAGTAGTCCAATGGTTTCGCAGCGTGCCGATATTTAGAATTCACGCTGCTTAGGTCTGTGATGTCTAGACTGTCTTATCCCATCGCTTCATAGGTTGGACTTTTTTGAGGCTTTTTCAAAGACAAAGCAGCTTGTTGTGTGATTGTCTTTAATGCTTACGTCAGTCCTGGCTACGAGCTCCTCTCTTCCTCACTCCGGATTTTGCCCTGCTCCCTCTACCCCTCTGTGTGTAATCGCAGCCCAGCCTCCACTGCTGCCCTGGAGCCTATGGCCACAGCTGCCGCCTCCATCATTTCTCTCTTCAATACATGCCTCTCATTTCTGCCAAAAAAAGAAGACAAAGATGATTTTAGTAAGTAATAATGATGCAGTAGTCAGAGTCACAGGTAGGGAGGGAGCATGAATCTTGTTCAGAAAAATTAGATGCAGGGCGCTGCGGGCCAATGGCTGTGCACTGTTTGTTACTGCTGGAGCTCAGATGGAGCTACTGCTGCAGCAGATGTCTGAACTGGCAGTGCACAATCCTGGCCTTGCTGTGTGAGACGATGACACTGGAGACGGCTTGTTACCAGATGCAATGTGCAGTTGTGCACGAGCTTGTATGGCGGAACTCCACAGAATTGTGCAGAGTTTTTAGCTAACTCTGTGGAATTCCATGGAGTTGAACCCCGTGAGCTCTGCCCGCCCCTAGGCATCAGTACCTTGCAAAACACTTTGGTCATTTAAGTTCCAAATCAAGTCAGATGATGAGCTTTATCAGTTTGACAGTAATGGGTGAGCCAGTGACATCACCCCAAGTACCGACTCAAGCTTCTATAATCGAGCGGCGGATTACTAAAAGTCGAAGAGAAGAGGGCACCCGGACGAAACAGAATTACAGCAGCCCTTTTTAAAAAAGACAAGTCGTTCTGGGCAGAACACCTGGAATCAGTATATGGAAGCATAATCACATCTAACATCATCCCCCACTCATTGAGAGGCTCAACAATTACGCCGATCTACAAAGGGGGCACTGTAAATTATCCAGTGAAATGAAATGAAATGAAATGAAATTTCTTTATTGTATCAATTAACAAAAATTGTTACAGAAAGCTTCCTATAAAATATCCTCAATACTTGCTTACTACAGTTACCATTATTTACTGCTTTACAAATTTGATGTACTGCATCCGCTAAAACAAATCCTGAAATGCAGGTCATAAATAATAAAGACACTTTAACCCATAGATCAATTGTGAAAAGAAAAGAAAAGAGAAAAAAAGAAAAGGTACGTACACATTTTTTTTTTTTTAAACAAGGGACTTTACCCTGTGTGCAAACTTCACGAATCGGGCAAAGTCATTTAAAATTTCCAGATAAAAAGGCATTCAAGGCAAAACTATTTTGGAACAGAAGTTTCAATAAAAATGCAGAATACATAAATCAAGTGATAACATGCAAATCACAGTCTAGGCATACCCAATGAGCAATCCTGAAGTTCTAAAGTGCAATGTGCATTACTTAAACGTTCTTTAGCTTTGTGTGCAAATTTGGCGAACCTAGCCAGTTCCATCGGGATCTCCAGGCTAAACAAAAGTTTCATGGCATCATTGCAAGTACGCGTCCCATATTTTAAAAACAATGGCCTCAGTAAAGTGCGACGTGCATGTATCAAGCAATGGCATATGCAGACCAAGTGAATCATGGATTCCTCATGCTGATGACATAATCGGCAAGTAGTGATCGCCTCTAAGGATTTCCAGCGCATGTTAATATCTTTTATCGGCAAGGCCATAAGCCTCACTGTTAACATTTGCTTTAAAATGATCTTATTTAACGCAGCATCGAGATATGGCTTCCTTAGCCGATCTTCATAAGAGCTTGCAAGTATCCCAATGTTACTTTTGGAACAATTCAATTCCTTCATGTCTTCTTCCTTAGATAATGATCTGATTTGTTTTTTTAATATAGATTTTAAAATGCCAGGCTGATAAGTAAAATCCTGCAATTTGATCATGTCAAGATGTAATTCGGTGCAGGCAGTTTGCAGGCCTTTACTCCACGAGTTATTGTCTTTCATAAAGATTATTTTCAGGGTTGACTTCATTGTATGCGGAGGGGCTGCACAGACCCCTCGATAGAACCGCACGAACATTGCCCAGTGCTCATAGCTTTGTTTATTCAACCCAAATTCCAGTTGCACCAGGGCATTTCGTGTATGCGCAGGAATCTGGAAGATTTGCTTAAAGGCTCGGCAGTTGATATGCTCCAAGATATTAACAAAGGCCGCAGGAAATGCTAGCTGGCCATATGTAATTGAGGGAAGCAGCTTGGCCCTTATAACCTTTCTGATTGCTTTTGTTGTCGGGCTACTTAGTTTAGAATTCAGCTTGCACAAGGCAAACGTCACTGCCTTAGCCTTTATTTCGACTGAAGCGAGGTGAGCTGTTGACTTCCCATTGCTCATCAGCCACACCCCCAGGTAGTTGTATTTGGTCACTGTTGTTATCTTCAAGTTGCCCAGCCTCCAATATTGTCTAAGTTTGTTGGCATCTACAAAGGGGGCACTGTAAATTATCCAGTGAACTGTCGTCTCATAGCCCTTCTGGACGTGGAGTCCAAGCATTTCACAGGTTGTCTCCTGGAGGTGCTAGAATCCTGGGCATCAGATAACAACTTAATCCTGTTTAACCAAACAGGGTTTTCTAAAGGTGCAGAAACAATTGCTTACCTCCTGGCTATATCTCTTCTATTCTACCACAGCAGGGCTTCCAAGTAACATCTACACCTGTCATTTATAGACTACAAGGCTGCCTTCGACTAAACTAGCTAGCTGGAACATACCTAAACATCAGCTGAAAGCGATATTCCTTCTCCACACTGACACCTGGGTAAGGATCAAGCTCGGGGATAGGGCACATCTATCAAGGAAGATTCCAACTTATCAGGGGCTATGACAAGGGTGCATGTTAGCCCCAGCCCTGTTCAACCTTTTTTTAGCAGATTTACCAACTAGCTTAGCACAAGTGAATTCCCACGCCCCAAAACTGGGAAACACCCCATTACCATGCTTGATGTATGCCGACGACCTGATTCTGATTGCCGAACAAATATTGGCCTCCAAAGGCTCTTGAAGGCTGCAGCTCAATATTTGGCTTCAAACACCATGATCATCAACTTAAACAAGTTGAAAACAATTTCCCTTAGAAAAACTTTGCAGCACACAAATCAGTGGTTCATGGGCGGTGACAAAATCAAAGAGGTGCAGGAATATAAATATCTAAGTGTGCTCTTGCACAGCAGAGGCTCCTTCAAACTACATCTAGAACTGATGGGCCGGAAATCTGTCGCCCTTACAGCTGCTTTCAAACATATTAAAGCAGTCACAGGATCCTCCACATACCTACCGTTGCTGAAAATAATACAGGGGAAACTACTTACCACAAGGGGAAGGGATGATGTTCACCTGGACAAAATTATCACCAGGCTCTTCACATCAGTTTTCCGCCTGCCAGCATATACGTCCCCAGCACAGCTATGTCTCGAATTCGGCCCACTCAAGCAGTTGCAAGAGAGGGTGCCTTCATCAGACTTTGGTATAAACTAAAGGAGGCTAGCCAGGGGCGTAGCTAGGCCTTAGGCTGCCCGTGGCGGCCCCTGCGTTTGCCGCCCTCGGCAAAATGATAGAAGAGCGGGGGGGTTGGTAGCGGCCGATTCTTGCGGCGGCGGGTAAGAGCGGAGGAAGGGGGCCCGGCTGCTGCCCCAAAACTCGTGCCGCCTGGGGCGATCCGCCCCCATCGCCCCCCCCTAGCTACGCCACTGAGGCTAGCACAGCAACACTCTGCTCCCTTCTTTGGAAAGAAATACATAGGGGAGCCCACTCTATAGCCAGAGACTAACCCGAGAGCTCCCTGGCCACATTAGGACTAACAGGTCATTGGGAGTCCTTCACCACCTACCATCAAAATAAAGCAAAAGTTAATAAAGGTGTCAAAGCCCGCTCGCTGCTTTAAGATAAAGAAACATTTGCTAAGAGACAGCACGCATGTCTCATATTAGCTCATACTAGCATCCTATACCAAACTAACACCTCAGCCATACCTAGGAATAGCAATTAAAGTGCAGCAAAAAACTGCTTTCATGAAGTATTGAGTGGGCTTCTTGCCGTCATATGCACATCTGGCCACACGGGAGTGTGTAAATATGTCAGGGCTGTGCTGACTTTGTGGGATGGCCCGAGACATTGGCTCATCAAGTATGCATTTGTAAAGCCATCATGGAAGACCGAAAAAGCATGCAACGCCAGTCTGGAGTCAGAGAGGCCATCGTCTCTGCAGGCCAGCAATTCTAGACTGCTCTAATGGGACGGACATACAGCTCAGCTCCAGGCTTGCGAAATACCTGGTCAGGCTTGACCAGAAAACCTCAAACGCATTGGAAGTCCTGACTAGTCCTGATGAATACCCTGCATCACCGAGTAGCAGCGAGCAGCAGCTGCCTGGAGCAGGACAAGGGATTGTAGCAGAGATATAAAGAAAGGACATGCACGCCTCAAAACCTTTTAGCACTCTAGCATTTTACTACGCCGTCTTTCACAACCGCCTTTGACACAAATCTTTGTAAAGTTGTCTTTTTAAATATTGGCATGGATACCATTTTAATGCTCCGTCCTTCACAACCACTCTTTTTGCTTTCATGTTCATGTAAAGTTGTCTATTAAAAATTCGCACTTGGTGCAAAGGTTTTAATTAACTGTGCACTTAATAAAAATAAACTGAACTGAACTGAATCCTCTTTAATTGTCATACCATATCACAATCTCTGGAGGCCAAAGGTGACGCAGAAGCAGAAACGAATTTAACCTTACAGTCCCAAATGTCTAATCTTCGCTAATACAAAATCAGGCGTCTTTATTGGTGGTTACTTATTTCTGGAACTTTCTCTATCTCACTTAAGAGCTCAGTCCTCTTTACTGGCCTTCAGTCTTCTTAAGTTATGACTCGACAAATAACAACATTCAACTGAGGAGTTGCCTATAAGCTCAACTTTGTGCTGCAGCCTAGGCACCTCTTTATTTTCTTGCTATTTGATTATCATTTTACTTGTGTATACTACTCAGCACATTTAGGGGCCGATTCCGATCTCGGCCGGTAGGGCTCCGAATCGGATTCCGCATAACCAGATCCGATTCGGAGCCCTATTTCCCGACCGATTCGTACGCGTGTCCGGACGAGCGAGTACGATGCGAAATCGCCGACCGACCCGTTCGGGCGTCCCAACCGCTCCGACCGACTCGTTCCCGGGTCAAACTGCACCGACCGACTCGCTCGGACACGACTCGCACCGCAGTCGGAGCCGTACTTCGGGGGTCCGTGTCGGACCCCCCTGTACACGTAGCCACGCGAGTCGCACACAGGGGGGACCCATGGGTCCCCCCTACCTGTGCATGTATGGCGCGAGTCGCTTCGCCGCGTACCCGCTGTAGGGGGCGCCCTTGTTCGCCTCGCACCCATTGAGGCAATGGGAGCCCGCGTACGCGTTGTACGACCGGCTCCCATTGACTTCAATGGGAGTCCGACCAACTCGAGTAGGATAGCATACGACGCATCGTACTCGTTCGGTCGGGCTGCACGGGTCCGATTCGGTCGGAAATCTCTCCGGGTCCGGCTCGGTCGGAGAGATTTCCGGCCCGAATCAGAATCGGCCCCTTTATGTAAAGCACTTTAATGCCATTTTGGTTCAGTAGAGCTTAAGACAATAATTCAATAAATAGGTAAATAAATAAATGAATGTATTTGGTGAAATCAGATTCTGATGCCTCTGAGCATGTATGGGCACGCTCCTCTTATCAGTGAAAAAACAATATTGGACTAGATGTACGAAAATAGGAATAGTTATTACCTAATTGCGATATTTTGTGAACCACAATTAAGAAATCGCTATTTCTCGTGTATGAAACTCTTTTGAGTTTCATTAGCGATTCATAGTGGGTCCTCAAATACGCCTACCTCCTGAATAATAATGAGATAGGTCACAATTTGTGACCCACTTCGAATTGCTGCCATCACAGGGATGGTGGGCTGCTGGGGTCAGCCGACCACCATGCCTGCGAATGCTTTCAAATAAAGCAATAATTTTTTAATTTTTGTAGCTTCTTTCCCTAAAAGGGAAACAGGATGCATTTACAAAAAAGAAAATGAAACTTTCAAGTTTCAGTTTTTGAGTGTATGCAGTGGTCCCATGGTCCGCAGCCTGCTCTTAAAAAATATTGTTTCAACCATTCCCAAAGGGGAAGGGGTCAAATGGGGACCCCTTCCCATTTGCGCATAGATTACCAACAACTTTCAATTGCCGGTAAATTGCGAATGTTTTGTGGCCGCATTTTGGTTGCAAAACATTCGTACATACCATTCCAATTCGGTATTAGAGAGAGACACCCTCAACATGCCCCTTCTAAATACTGAATCGCAAAACCAAAATTGCGATTCGGTTACAAGTTACTGAATCACAAATTGGCCATTGTACATCACAAGAAGCTTTTTTGCGGTCGCAAATGGCCAGATTCACAGAATCGGGCTGTTTGTGAATGCAAAAATGCTTCGTACATCTATCCTTCAGGTCTCTGTTAATGGCTGTGTTGCATGTCATTGACTGGTGACAGAGATCACTGGTACATTTGATTTGATTTTCTGAGCTCTATTGCCCTAAGCAGGCCTAACCCACTCTTCAACACTTTTTTCACAAGGAATTTTTGACAATTCTCTGACTGTTTATTAGTTAGCAATGAATATGAAGCTTTCAAATTAAAAAACAGATCGATAGAGGAAGTAGGGTTCTGCAAGGTTTAATAACAGATACTCACTGCTGCCTTCCACTCTTCCCTCAGTTGAACGGTCCTGCCACCTGATGTGTTCATGCCAGCAACCATTGGTGAGTCAGGTCACAAGCATGGTTATCATTATTGCAAAGTTGGATGGCCACCGTACACCCAAGTAATACTTCAAATTGAATGTGTGTCCTTTGTCAAAAACTGTCTTCATGGGTAAGCAGCAAAGGAAATTTGTACAGAAATTGCAGCACAGTAAATATGTGCAATTTTAGTGAAGTTGCTGTAATTCTGGACTGTGAACCACAAGGTGAATTATCCTGTACGGCAAGATGAGGATCTCAGATGACACAAAAAGTAAGATAAATGTGAAACATTTGATTTAAAGTGTAAACAATGCACAATTCTGTGACTATGTGCAGACTATCTCAATCTTGAGGGACTAACCAATGTGATTTCAAGTTATTTCTGTCTACATAGTAACTATTGTGGATTTAATTAGGATACGTATTTCAAACATTTAGCATTATTGCGGCTTTATGCCCTGGTTTGATGCTTTTTGTTATTGGGATAGAAAAAATACTCAAATTGTTTTGCTTCAGATTTTGCCAAATTCACTATTTTTATTATTATAAATGAGGATTATTTCACAAGACAGTGCTTGCACATATTTCACCTCGATATTGATTGCATTGACTATGTAAGTAATCAGCACAGAAGCTGGATACTAGATTATTGCTTAATACTGTAGAACAATGAAATCACCAATGATTACTGCAGTCTAGCTGGAATCATCTGTCCAAAGACACGATAGCTTATCAATCATCTCCTCCAAAGAATACTAATAGCCATTTTTTAGACGAAATTATAGCTAGAGTTAAGGCATTTAAACATGGCACAGTTACAACTAACACGAAAAACAAGGGTCCCTAATCTTTATATACGCTAGAATGGATCATGGGCATTACACAGTGTTGTGACTTTTGATAAAAATGGTAAATACAAATAAGCATACAATATTCAATGAAAAGAGTCCGTATCACATGAAAAACCAATAACAAGCTAAGTGAGACATATCAAATTTATTCCATAAAAATGCACAAGCAAAGTTAAAAACATTTCATATTAACCCCTTCGATGCGCGTGACGAGCTCAGCTCGTCATGCTGCGCGGTAGCGCTGTGCGCATGACGAGCTGAGCTCGTCACGACCACACCCACGATCGGAATGTCCAGCACACGAGCGGAATTCCGATCGCGGTCAAGGGGTTAAAATACAATATCACACTAATGTATATCACAAGAAAACAAAAAAGTTGACGCTGCGTTTCGGTGAGTTGATAATCGATCACCTTCTTCAGGACAGTTTTCTATGTAACAGAAACGTTATATTAATAATAATCTCATATGTCTGGTCACCATCTCATTTAAACCTACAGTATTACATGTTAAAATTTGAGCATCTGACTCTAAAAAACACACAACACGTGCATTAATCAATTCCAAAGTCTATTGTATATCGTCTCTAATCAATAAACATAGCCCCTAGAAACAATGTCCTATATTATCTACGAAAATACGTTTCCACCTAATACATCAGTCACTGCCCATGATCCATGTTGGTATAGAGAATTTTTAGTTTCAAACCTACCTAAGGTAGGAAGGTGCTCAAATTAGAATTCACTGGGCACTTGTCGGAAGCAATATGCTTGAGTTGCAAACAGGGTTTGAAGATATCCCGCTTCGTATTAAAGTTTATTTTAGCAACCCTAAAATAAAAAGAAGAAGGTAAGGAGAAAAACTGTGTTCTCAATAGTGTTACCAAAGACATAATAGCCCCTGTCGGAAATGGTATACATACCTAAATCTAAAAGCCAGTACGCATTTGTTCGGTTCGTTGGTGCCACCAATATATATTTATTCATAAGTTAAAAATAAGGTCTAGGGGAATTTTTTTTTAGAGAAAATTACTCCTAGATTGTCTCTCCCAAATCATCAAAAATAGATGAATAACAAGGGTGCAAACAGGCTTACCACAGAATTGAATGGACTAGTCCATATACACCACCAATAGATGAGCCGTGGTTGGAGATACCAAATTTAAAAACTTCCCTGCCGATTACACATATAATGGCAAAAGGACTATTATAAAGAGAAAAGAAAAGAGGCAGAATACCGTCACTCCATGTTACAGTTATAAGGGCACCTACTAAACTACAAAACTACTCAATATTTTACCTGGTCTGGTTGCTGTAATGTTCATGCAGCCGGTAAATTAAAACCTATAATAAAAATACGCCAATTGACTTATCTATGTTGTGCACGAATCTGATCAGTTCATTATTTTAGCGTCATACATGTTATTTCTTATTTCTCATGTGAGTATAGAGCCTAATAGGCTATTTAACATAAAGAGCTTGTATTTATCCTGAGGTTAGGAATTTAGAGCATAATATCTGTAATAAAACCTCAAAGGTGTCTCTTTTATTCCCGGTTATGACAGTGATGATCCACCATTCTCAAGTGATTACACGGGGTTGCACATTTCGTGTATCGTAAGCTTGAGCTTCTTATATGGCTAATATTCTCTGGTCCCAATGTGTTAGCAACGTTTTATGTAAAAAACGGTCTAAAAAACACACATGGGCCATTCTATCGTTTAGCTACACAAATATGCAGGCTTCAAAGATGGATATGGGGCCAGAACATTAAATAAATCCTTTGTATTGCATCCATGTCGATGCTGTATATAGCATCAAAACACGAGACAATCGCGCTTACCTTTTAAAAAAAAATTCTGGCCTCCCTGCACCCACGAACAGCTTCCGGATCATGATACACGATTGTGTGAAACCCGGAACTGCTTTATATCTTTTATGAACAAGACACGTGATTACTAAACGAAATAATTAGCAAATTTCATGTGCTCACTCAATTTATCTCATTTAATCTAATAAGTCAGCAGGTGTCTAGATCCTTAAAAAATTTTGGTTTGTTCATAAATAAAGGGCTAATTTCATATATGTTCAGAAGCGTTATAGCTCGCAAGGAGGTCCCGTAATGGACCGAAAATAAATCGGCCATTTTGGAAAGGAATCCGCTTCCTCCAAAAGGGGCAAAGAAAACATATAAGGCCCACTTGTTATTCTATATGTAACAGTCAGTACTAATATTGTATTATTAAAACACAGTTATTACTTGAAGAACGGACCTTGATGACGCTATCGATCTTGATAAACAATCGGAAGCGTCATGTCTCGTAAGAACACCCCATAATCAGCCGAAAATGAATCGGCCATTTTGGAAAAGGGTCCGCTTCATCTAAAGGGGCAAAAGACCACCATATATCAAAGATGTACCTGCTATCCTGCATATAACAGGCAGTACTAATGTTATAGTATTTCTACTCAGTTATGGGTGAAAAGCAGACCTATCAAATCGGAGGGATAAGCGTATTCATAAAATAAGCCTCTCCCAGTCTATCCTACTGTTTAGTCCTTTTCTGAAAGTATTAAAAAGGGACATATAAAATTGTTCCCGTTTTTTTCTTTTCAGGGTTAAATCCCCACCACGAGTGTTCATGTAGATAGTTTCTAATCCACACCATGTAAGATTTTCAACTTTATGGTGTTTTTCGAGCCAGTGTTCTACCAAAGGGGCAGTTCTTCTCTTTGTTCTTATGGCAGACTTATGCTCGTTGATTCTGATCCTTATTTCTCTTGACGTTTCACCAACGTAACCCAACTGACATGGGCACATGATGAAATATATCAAGTTTTTGGTCCGACAATTCATAACGTTTTTAAATTTATGGGTGGTACCATTATGGCACATTGTAGGTCCTTTCATAATGTTGTTGCAATTATTACACCCGCTACATGCAAATGTGCCCGTTGGTAAAGGGGCATTTGTTAAACAGGGTTGCTTATTCATATTCGTACCTCTGTACGTATGTACCAAGCAGTTCCTGATAGTGCGATTGCGCCTGAATGAGAACATAGGTTTAGGTAAGGTCTCCTTTTTTTGATTGGTAACGAGATGCCAATTTCTGTTCACAATGTTTTTAATTTTATTACTGATTGTGCTATAGTTCGTAACAAAGATTAAAGGCAACTTGTCTGGGACCAATTTGTTGGAATTATTCTCAAAGAAGGAATCCCTGTTAAAATATTTGGCTCTTTTATATGCTTGCTTCACTAATTTCTTGGGGTAACCCCTATTCAGAAATGTTGTAGTCAATCTATCAGCATGTTTGTCATAGTCTTTGATACTTGTGCAGTTGCGTTTTAAACGCAAAAATTGTCCAAATGGGATATTATCCTTTTGACAGGCAGGGTGATTGCTATTGTAATGAAGCATTGTGTTTCGATCGGTGGGCTTGGTAAATAATTCCACATTAAGACGCCCATCCACATTTTTAATCTGAATGTCCAAAAATTCACAGACCTTACTATTAGCAGTGGAGGTAAAGTTGAGATTGACATCTCCAAGATTTATCCATTCTATGAATTCTGCTAGGGTTTCTCTGGTACCTGACCATATAAAGAACACATCGTCAATATATCTGGACCAAAACGAAATGTTCTCAAAGAATAGAGCCGATACATTGAAGATGTGCTTCTCCTCAAATTGAGCAACATACAAACAGGCCAAACTGGGAGCACAGGTTGCTCCCATGCTGGTCCCCTTGATCTGTTTATAAAACTCTTTTTCAAATAAGAAGATGTTGTTTTTTAATATGATAGTCACGCATTCTACAATAAAAGTCGCGTGCGCAGATAATTCATCTTCACCATTCCCAAGAAGATTCTCTATCATTTGTATAGTATTATCCTGAGGAATGTTCGTATACAGTGCCTCTATGTCTAGAGTCACAAGACACTGCATTTCAGGATTATATTCCAAGTTCTCAATTTTCTGGATCATGGAAGTCGTGTCTTTAATGTACACTCTTTGTTGTACTACCAGAGGTTGCAAGAAGATATCCACGTACTTACTTAGAGGTTCACTGAGTGAATTAATGCTCGAAACAATAGGTCTCATGGGCGGATTAGCTATATTCTTGTGCACTTTGGGGAGCCCATATAGTGCAGGGATAATAGGATTAGCATTGTGAAGAAAATTACATTCATCACTACAAATAATGTCGTCTTCTTTTGCAAAGCTCAATAAGTTATTAACTGTAAGGGTCAGAGCGATCCACTCATCTTTATTGGAAATCTGATAATGTTGATTGTTATTAAGAAGTATATGCATTCTGTTGTTATAGTCTTCAGTCTCCATCATGACAATACTACCGCCTTTGTCGGCCGGTTTAATGGTAAGATTATGGCATTGTTCCAAAGACTTAAGTGCTAAACGTTCTCTGGAGTTGAGATTATTATTAACCCACATTTTCTTATTGAGTAAATCGTCTATACTTTTTTCTACCACTCGTTCAAACACCTCTATATCTTTATTAAGAAGATGAGAAGATGTATTTGGGGTGTCCAAGTCGATTTAGGTTTCAAACCTGATTTGTTGTCTGTCGGTGGTCTCTCCTTGCCTACAAAAAAGGCATTCAATCTTATTTTCCTAAAGAAACTCTGTAGATCTCTCTCTAGATTATATCTATCAACTGGTGAGGCTATTGCATAACCCAACCCTTTTTCCAAAACACTAACTTCATCCCGTGATAGAGTTCTATGTGAGAGATTTATAATTGGGGCCTTGTCGTCTAGTCCCATTTCTTCTGACTCCTTGTATGGGGACGATGTTGGAACTGATTTTGTACGTGGAAGTTTCCTCTCCCCCTGCCCCTTCCCCTTATTGGTACATAGTTCTTTTGTCGTTGTTCTAAAAAAGATAGTGTTTCTCTACTGGAGCTAGTCAGGGAATCTCTCTCTTTGTTATTATGATTATCTTGTTGGATATCATTGTCCGAGTCTGAACTAGTGTAAGAAGTATCAAAGAACCGTACATTCTTTTTAGGAAAATTTCTTGTCAGTTGTTGCCATGTTCTCCTATATGTACTTTCTTCTCTAGGTCTATCATAAAAGTCTTTTTGAAGGTATGGGTAGACATATTCCAATTTATAATTGGAAATGTCTTTCCTCAATTTATTTGACTTTTTGTTCACCAGATAGTCTCTGTAACCAGAGATATCTCCTGAATTTCATCCAACTTTTTTAGCATCTTCCAAAACAGTATTTTCTTTTAGTTTAAGCTCCATTTGTTCAATTTCTGTTCTTTCAATAATTAAAACTTCATGGGCTGTTTCTATCATTAATAACATCCAATCACGGCTACATCTATTAGCAATGAATGTCCAATTTTCTATGAATTTCTGGTTTTTAATAAAAACACCAGTTTCATTATTGACCTGTAAGCCCTTGGGTATGATACCCTTCTTGCAGTATTCTATAAGGAAATCTGCGTGTAGTTCGGTTCTTATTATTTTCTTTTTGAGATTCCATAATATTTTCCATTGTTCCTCATCACTGTTATCTAGTGTGACAGAGGAGATGTTTTTGGAAGTACCATTGATAATCTTATTAAATTGATCTTCCAAAAAACCATAGGTTTTTAATCCTTCCATTTGAATCCCAATCTTGTTGGTGGATGGACAACAAAGCTCCCCAGCTAACAAGCTGTACGTAAAGTTAAAAAACAGGGGAGATACCCTTCTATCGAGAAAAGGGACAGGGCAAATGCACA